>PVIU01028907.1:0-18301 GCA_004026605.1 Ondatra zibethicus
TTCTCCTCCCCCACTCCCCTTCTCCATTCTACTTCCCCTTCTTCCCTCCTTTTCCCCCCACCCCCATGCTTCCAATTTTGTCAGGCAATCTTGCCTATTTCCCTTATCCAGGTTGATGTATTTATATTTTTCTTAGGGTTCACCTTGTTACCTAGCTTCTCTAGGATCATGAACTATAGGCTCAATATCTTTTGCTTTCCAGCTAGTATCTACTTATGGTGAGTGCATACGATGTTCATCTTTCTGGATCTGGGTTACCTCACACTGGATGTTTTATTCTAGTTCCATCCATTTTCATGCAAATTTCAAGATGTAATTGTTTTTTTACTGCTGAGTAGTACTCCATTGTGAAAATGTATCACATTTTCTTTATCCATTCTTTGGTCTAGGTTGTTTCCAGGTTCTGGCTATTACCAATAATGGTGCTATGAACATAGTTGAACAAATGTCCTTGTAGTATGATTGAGCATCCTTTGGGTATATGCCCAAGGGTGGTATTGTTGTGTCCTGAGGTAGACTGATTCCCAATATTCTGAGAAACCACCATACTGATTTCCAGAGTGGTTGTACAAGTTTGCATTCCCACAAGCAATGGAGGAGTGTTCCCCTTACTCCGCATCCTCTCCCACATAACCTATCATTGGTGTTTTTTATTTTAGCCATTCTATTTGGTGTAAGATGGTATCTCAGAATCATTTTAATTTGCTTTTCCCTGATGGCTAAGGATGTTGGACATTTCCTTAAGTGTCTTTCGGCCATTTGCGATTCTTCTGTTGAGAATTCTCTCTTTAGTTTTGTACCCCATTTTTATATTGGATTATTTGGAATTTTGTTGTCTCTTTTCTTGAGTTCTTTATATATTGGAGACCAGTCCTTTGTCTGATGTGGGGTTGGTGAAGATCTTTTCCCATTCAATAGGCTCTCTTTTTGTCTTATTGACTGTGTCCTTTGCTTTATAGAGCTTCTCAGTTTCAGGAGGTCCCATTTATTTATTGTTGCTTTCAGTGTCTGTGCTACTCACTGGTGTTATATTTAGGAAGTTGTCTCTTGTGCCCATGCATTGAAGGCTACATCCCACTTTCTCTTCTATCGGGTTCAGCGTGGTCAGATTTATATGGAGGTCTTTAATCCATTTGGACTTGAGTTTTGTGCATGGAGATAGATATGGATCTATTTGCATTCTCCTACATGTTGACATCCAGTTATGCCAGCACCCTTTGTTGAAGATGCTTTCTTTTTTCTAATTGTATAATTTTAGCTTTTCTGTCAAAAATAAGGTGTTCATAGGTGTATGGATTAATATCCAGGTCTTTGATTGGATTCCACTGGTCAGCCTGTCTGTTTTTATTCCAATACCAAGCTGTTTTCATTACTGTAACTCTATAATAGAGCTTAATGTGATGGTGATGACTTCAGAAATTCCTTTATTGTATAGGATTGTTTTGGCTATTTTGGAGTTTTTGTTTTTCTGTATGATGTTGATTATTGTTCTTTTTAGGTCTGTGAAGAATTGTGTTTGGATTTTGATGGGGATTGCAATGAATCTATAGATTGCTTTTGGTCGGATTGCCATTTTTATTATGTTGATCCTACCCATCCAAGAGCATGGGAGTTCTGTTCATTTTCTGGTATCTTCTTCAGTTTCTTTCTTCAAAGGCTTAAAGTTCTTGTCGAACAGGTCTTTCACTTCTTTGGTTAGTAATACACTAAGATATTTTATGTTATTTGTGGCTATTGTAAAGGGTGATGTTTCTCTGCTTTCTTTCTCAGCTTCTTATAATTTTTATATAGGAGGGTTATTGTTTTTTTTTAAGTTAATCTTGTATCCTACTACATTACTGAAGGTATTTATCAGCTGTAGGGGTTCTCTAGTAGAGTTTTGACTTCTTTCCAATTTGAATCCCCTTGATCTCCTTTTGTTTTCTTACTGCTTTAGCCAGAACTTCAAGAACTATGTCAAATAGATATGGAGAGATTGGAGAGCCTTGTCTTGTGTGTCTCCAGGAGCCACTGAGGTCTCTCTTGGCCTCAGTGTCTTGTTCTACTCTCTTGGTCCACTCTGTGCAGTCACAACCTGTGCTTCAGAGTTCTTCTCTTGGTCCACTCCTTGTAGCTGCAGCCTGTACTTCAGGGTTCTTCTGAGGTCACAGGGGATAGGAGGGTTTGTGTGCTGAGTGGGACTTGTAGCTTGCAGTGTCCAATAGATGGGGTTGGTGTGTTGGAACAGCTTACCTCTTGGTTCTCTCTCTTGGTCCTATCTGTGTAGTGACAGCTTGTGTTTCAGAGTTCCTCTGAGGTTGCAGGGGATAGGTGGGTTTGGGGGCAGAGTGAGTCTTGTTGATTGTAGGGTCCATTTGATGGGGTGGGGGTCTTGGAACAGCCTACCTGCAGGAAGCTTGCCTGTTGGCTGGCTAGGGAAGCTGATACAGGTTGGGGACCAGGATTTTTGCCTCTGTATGGAGGGCATAGAGTGTGTGGTGTCCTACTGGGTGAGGAGTCACTCACCTCTTGGTCCTCTCTATGTAGTAGCAGGCTGTGTTTCAGATTTCCACTCTAGAATACTTTTATGAAGCATTAATATTGAAATGGTAATACTTTCTGTATCCAAAAGGACACATGTGGTATGCTACAGTTTCTTACTGAAAAGATAGTTTTTTAAAAATTTATGAAGAAACATTCAAATCCACTACTGGCTCTTTTTGTTAAGATATTCCTTTCTTTGTTTAGAACACTGGAAGATGCAACTTCTTAGTTAATTCTGAATCTTTGAACCCCTTTTATAATAGTAGTAATTGATGTCCAAACTTAGAAATGGCATCATGAGTATTATGTTTAAAACCATCAGTCTACCTTGCATAAAGCCATTTTTAAATGAGAGATGTACTGTAAATGGTGCCTGCTTGTTCAATTCTGGCTGTCCAGACCCAAACAATCACATAGAAACTATATCAATTAAAATTCTGTTTAGCCCGTAGCTTAGGCATATTCCTAACTAGCTCTTACATCTTAAATTAACCCATTTCTATTAATCTGTGTATCACCACGAGGCTGTGGCCTACTGGTAAGTTTCCAGTGTCTGTTTAATTTGGCAGCTACATGGTGTCTTTGAATCCACCTACTCTCTATCTCTTTGAGCCTGGCTATATTTTGCCCTGATGTAAGCCAAAGCAGCTTTCTTATTAACCAATGATAATAAAACATTACATAATATTCACAGCATACAGAGGGGAATCCTACATCATCTTCCCTTTTCTGTTTAAATAAAAAGATTAACATAGTAAAATTGCATATAACAAAACAGGTATCATACAAGAATTATAGTTACATTATTTCTTTAAGAGTCTAAAGCTTCATATCTAATTTATCTTTTATTATAACTACAAAAAACTATAACTGTCTGTCTTCAACTCCATTACAGACCCTAGAAGGATATAATATTGCCCAAGTAAACAGGACGTGCATTGTGAGCTGCTGTGGGAGCTCCTTCCGCTCCTTCAGCCAGTAGCCTTTGAGATATCAGCCCACTGGTGTGTGGTCTCTTTCTCTTTAAAAAGCAGTGGCAGCCCTCCTCTCTCTCTTGCTTTGGACTCCTTCCTGGTAGAGGGCTGTTGTCTAGGACAGTGTTCTGTAAGTCTTTTCCCCTCAAATAAATAACCCTTTTAATAATAATTCCCAATTGGTGTGGGATTGATTCATACTTTATCTGGCACCCAACGTGGGGCTTGAACCCACGACCCTGAGATTAAGAGTCTCATGTTCTACTGACTGAATTAGCTGGGCGGCCAGGAGCCAGGTGGCCTGGACGAAAAGCAGGCCCGCTCCTCATACAAAAGGCCAAGGCAGTTTTCTTTCTTCACCAATGAAAGCAACACAAATACAGAAGAACCTCCTATACCAGTAAGCAGCTTCCAAACTTCTAGAAATGAGAGAGACATATTGCTGCCTAGATAGTAATTCAAAGTTCTTCTATAATGTTGAGGTACCCATCTTCAGCCTTCAGGCCCACAGTACCTGGCAGACTTTTCCACGAAACAGGAAATTTCAAAGACTTTTTTTTTTGCCTATATTTGCAGTCTGGCAAACTCTTTCATGAAGCTGGAACCCTGAAGGACAGTCTCACTTTTAGGCAGTTTCAGCAGTCATTTTTCTGTGGCTCCTACATGTCCAGCTCATACAGTATACCATCAAGCAGTCTAGATAAGAGCAGTTTCTTGAAAAAATGGCTAGCCTTGTCACACTGAAGGCAAATTCCATAAAAAGGTTCTTCAATGCCCATCAACTCCTCTGAAGTAATTAATGCTGCCAGAAGCAGACATGTCTCACTGTTGAGAAAAGTCTAAGTTCTTGAAACCTTTTAAATGTAATATTCTGTAGGTCTTTGAAGTATTGAGGATTATCTAACTGAAATATATCTCTGAATATCTGGAAAAACTAACATGACTATAAGTTTAACTATTATAAATGACTATTAATCTGTAATTTTAGATGAGCTGTACACACACAGTACCTTAAACAAGAGAAGAAATACATATATACAATGCAACAAAATCGACCTTAAATATGTATCAGTAGAACAAGATCCATACCAATGCAAAGAATTTATCTCTATATCGTGTACAAGTGCTCAAAACAGATGCTTAAAATTAGACTCAATTATTCTGAGTATACCAGAATTGGCTTGATTATATCATAATTAAATACAGGAAGATGAAGACCTGTAATGAATAAAAACATATCTATTCCACCAGTTATATTGGGATGGAAGACATACATTTCAGGAACATTTAATATATATCCTTGACGCAACCAGAATTTTATTTTTTAAACTTTGTCCTCTGTAACCTTTAGAACTAAGCATTCTTTTTAGTAGAGTAAGTATTTTGCTGTAGTGACCACAGTGTCATTGGCATCATTATTCTCAGAAATAAACTTATCTTTTCATGTCATTACTTGGCATATAAAAAGGAAAAATCATATAAATGATTTTTAGATCTATACAGACTTACTTACAAATATAGAAAATAAAAACAAATATAGCATTTAATTTTATCTTATTAAGTTCTGTGATGGCCACTTCAGCCAGTTAACATTTGGGCCACCTTCACAAAAAAATGAAGAAAAGAAATGAAGAACGAAGGAAGGAGAAAGGAAGAAAGAAAGAAAGAAAGAAAGAAAGAAAGAAAGAAAGAAAAAGCCATTTTATCTGGCATCTGAATAAAGAATTTAGTGGTTTGACATGATGAAGTAGATTTTTTGAGACAATTAAGAGTTTAATCAGGATGTACCAGTGAAGACTATAATTGTAGCATAAAGAGAAACAATCACAAGAAGAAAAAATATATACAGATACGGACATAGCCTCTTGCTTTCCTTTGCTTTCTTCAAATACTGATCTCTATTAGAATGTTTATTTCTTAAATATATTTTTACAAACATAGTTGAATAAAAGTTTGATCCAACTCTGAATATTCTAATTTCTTTTACAATCAAAGTCTTGCTTAAAGACTTGACAAAGATTTTTTATTTTATGATCTATTTTAACATATTTATTCTTCTCGCATACATTGCACAACAACCACAGTTTCCCCTCCTTTCAGTCCTCTCACCCCTTCCCTAGATTAAATGTTATTTTTTTAGTTTTTGTGTGTTTTTTCAGTCTTCTGTACCAGTCATGCTTTAAGGGAACATTTTAATCTTATTCAGATACAGTTCTGTCATTGGTGTGATGTGACCAACCCTAAGATTTGGCAATGAGTGAAACTTTTTCTTTTTATCATATTTAAAATAACTAGAATTTGATAGTAAGTATTTACACTTTATTGCTTGTTAAAGAGAAAGTAGTCATTATAAATGGTGAATAAATTTGTTTGATTTATACAATTTAATGATTATCTTTTAAAATATACCTAAATTACTGGGTGTGGAGTGGTATCTCCTCTGTAATTTGTATTATATCTTCCTTCTACTAATAACTTGTACATTATTTGACTACCTGTATCTCATGTGAAACATATCTATTCAAGTCGTTGCTCAGTTTTTAAAACTATCAATTTTATTTTACTTTATCATTTATTATGTATTTTATTAATATTTTAAAGTTTATGTGTGTTTCTATAAGCATGAGCGTAGATATACCATGCTACAAGTATCAGAAGAAAATTTAATGTTGCAGTCCACGCCTTACACTTCATTAGAGACAAAGTCTCTTGTTTACCTCTCTTTGTATGCCAGGATAATTGGCACAGAAACTGAAGGAGCTCGCACAGCAGCTACTAGAGAGCTAAACATAGATTTTCATTCTTCCATACAGTCATCACTTTATCCTCCTAGGGATCCCCTGAGCCCACGATGTAGTCCTGTTCATGATCCTTAACAACTAACAAACATTTGTTAAATAGTAATTGTCTATAATTCTTGTTTTGTAAATATGTAAATCCTAGTCTTTTCTCACAATGCATATGATCTCAATAGATAAAACATGCAGAGAGGAAAATGAAGCTAGTTCATAATGACTTAAAGATGTACCTATAATAAGTGGCCATTGAAGCATTGTAGCTCAATATTGAGAAAAGTGTTTTCGGTAGATTACTGCCAGCCTATCATGTACCTGCTTTAATGCATTATTTTACTCTGGAATTATTCAAACACACCATCTTGTCAGATATTTTTAAATATTTTCTATCTATAGTAAAATCCATATGTGAGATAACAAAAAATAAATAAATCAGACATTTAGCTCTTCCTCTGAACATACTTAGGTCCTTTGTGAGTATTTCCTGGAGAATTAAATATGGCCTCCTGTGAAGAAAAGGGGTACACTTCCTTCAGAAAGAATACATTTTCACATCAAGCCTCATCTCTTTGCAAGCAGAGTTCAGCTAGATTTTAGCCTGTTTCATCTCTCACCTAAGATCATGAGTCCTGAGCATAAATGATTAAATGTATATGTCTGGTGAACTTTTAGAGTTCCAAATGTTTATAATAATGTAGCAAGATTACTTTATTTTCTGTTTTTAACTTTACTAGGAAATTAAGTGAAAAGCAAAAATAAAGTAAATTTAGAAATTACTTGGTTTATGATAGAAGCTTCAGGGTAAAGTGTGATTAAAATATTGCCCATGTCAATGTGTCAGTTTATTAGGAATAAATTCAATCTGCTTCTAAATTAGTCAGATACTAAGGAATTTTGCTGTACCATGTGAACAATACTTAGAAAAATATTTTTTTTCTATTTTCTCTTGGAAGTGTTCAGAGGTTTATGATTTAAAAGTACATGTAAAATTTAAACAATTTAATTAATTTCAGTTGTACAAAACCATACAAATTTGTCTTTTTTATGAGTTTTTATAAATGACTGAACAGAAATTGAGGATAAATGATTATTTGTGACATAGAAAATGTGATAATGGATTTTTTTTTACATGTAGTACTTTGTATCCTGAGCACTGTATTGAGTCCCTGCCAGAACTCTCCAAGAACATCTTGATAGGCATCTCAATTCTTTGTATTGCACGTCAGGAAAATATGCTGAGTAATTTTCTTGACGAATCCCTAGATTCTATACTGACAGTGGAATTGTCAAAATAGTTGGTTGAAGTGGCTCATTGCTGAAATAATATATGTAGTAGCAATTTCATATTACCAGCTTAAGACCAATGAAACTCACCTGAATTAATACATAAAGTTCTACTTCCATAACTTGAAGTGACATTCTGATAAAACCATTGCAATTCACTTTCATAATGTGAGCAGTCAACAACTTACATACTGACTAGTTAGTGTCTAGTGCTTATTTTAATGGATTGAGATATTTCCCCTACTGCAAAAAATGACAGATGTATGTAAAAGAGATTTGTTTCTTGACCTTCATTAGGTAAATATGTCTCAATAATGCACAAACCTTGAGAGATCTATGCTTTGCAAATATTTAAGTTTAATCTGGTATGTAACATCTCTTGGTTTCTTATTTTACTGTTACATTAGTGTGTTGCTAACTTTCTTGAAACAGTTCTCTGAATCTTAAAAATTATCCTTTGCTCTTCTAGTGTGCCTCACAGTACTTAACATAATATGCAAGTTAAATTTTGTAGATTGGTTTATTAATAAAGGAATATACCTTTAAGGGAGTGATAGAACATTCTATTTACTTAAGATAGCTTCATAACTTTTAGCTAGTTATTTTTGAGATAGTGTTGTATTTTATTTCCTCAAGTAGTCTGTAAATTGCTATGAAGCACAGGACTGTCATGAACTCATGATCCCATTGCCTCAGTTTCTGAGTGCTGGAATTACAGTATCATGCCAGAGCACTCAGTTTCTTTGAAGAATTATGATAGAAGTTAAAGTTTGAGAACAACTGCATTAAGTTGTAACTGAAAAGAGAAATAATGAAAACAGTACCAGCAACTGACTAATTGTAATACTACCAGTAAAATGCCATGTGTGTGTGTGTGTGTGTTTTGGGAGTGGGTGGGTGGTGTGTACAGCGTCTTGTCCTTGTGCTTGCCTATCCACAGGCCTAAAGCAGATAGCAAGTGTCTTCTCTCTGTCTATCAGAGTCTTTCCATTTCAGTTAAGCTGGCTGGCCAGTAAGCTTTCAGGATTCACCTGGCTCTACTTCACAACATTTGATTTAAAGACACAGGCACAGCCATTCCCTGAGTTTATATGGGTGCTGGAGCATTTGCTTCACAGCAAATGCTGCAACCTATTGAGCCATTTCCCTATCCCACATCATATACATATTTAACTTTTCTACCAATGTTAGTAGTTGGTTCCTATGAAATGTACAATTTTTCCACAAAGGCATTATTTAAAGGTTTATGAATCTAACTAAAGTTTCTTAAGAGGGATGTTGTGTTGTACAGAGGGACCACTTGTTTGTCCCAGCCACACGGCTAGCTTAGCCCTGAAGTAACCACACACAAACTGTATTAGTTAAAACAGTGCTTGTCCCATTAACTCTAAATTCTTATTGGCTAACTCCTACATCTTAGTTCAACCCATTTTTATTAATCTGTGTATTGCCACGTGGCAGTGGCTTACCATCTAAATTTTGGCAGCATATCTTAATCTGGCGGCAGATCCATGGTGTCTCCCTCAGTCTGCCATTCTTTCTCCCAGCATCCAGTTCTGTCTCCCCGCCTACCTAAGTTCTGGCCTTTCAACAGGCCAAGGCAGCTTCTTTATTCATTAACTAAGAAAAACAACACACAGACAGATCGACCTCCTACACCATTTCCCCTTTTCTGTTTTAACAAAAAGGAAGGCTTTAACTTTAACATAGTAAAATTATATATAACAATAGATTTATCATACAAGAATTACAGTTACAATATTTATATCTACTTTATCTTTTATCATTACTAAGGATAACTCTAATTGTAAATTTTTCAACTCCATCAAAGAATCCAGAAGGATATAATATTACCTAAGTAAACAGGAAGTACATTGCAAGCAGCTTCCAAAACTCTAGAATTGACAGAGACATCTTGCTGCCTGGACAGTCACCCAAAGTTCGTCTGTACTGTTGGGGCATCCATCTTCAGCCTATTGGCCCACAGTATCCAGCAGACTTTTCCATGAAGCAGGAAATTTCAAAGACAGTTCAGTCACTGTCTTCTGTTTCCTGCAGAATGTCTGGCAGACTCTTTCATGAAGCAGGAACCCTGAAAGGACAATCTCACCTTTAGGCAGTCATCTCTCTTTGGGTACTGCATGTCCAGTGAAGCAGTCCAGGCAAGAGCAGTTTCTTTGCCCAGATGGCTAAGGTGCCTCTTCAATGCCCATCTTCTTCTTGAAGTAATTGGTGCTGCCAGGAGCAGACATGTCTCACCATTATGAAAAGTCTAAGTTATTAAAACATTTTAAATGTCATACTCTGAAAGTCTCTGGAAGATTTGAAGAATATCTATCTAACTGAAATATATCTCTATACATCTAGAAAATCTAACTAACATGACTACAAGCTTGATTATTATAGATGATTATCTATTAACCTATATTTCTTAATTATATATTACATTTTATATGACCTACGCAATCACATTACCTTAATTAAGATCAGAAATACATATACATATAACAAAATTGACCTTAAATTTGTATCAATAAATCAAGATCCATATCAATGTAAATCTCTATAGCATATTCCCCTTTAAATGTAAACAAACATTTATAAACAATATTTGGGAATATGGGCATAGTTGGTTCCTATGAAATGTACAATTTTTCCACATTTAAATAATAAAGGCATTATTTAAATATTTATGAATCTAAAGTTTCTTAAGAGGGATGTTGTATATGGACATTGATATGAAATACAATTCTTCTTGTGGGAGAAGTGCATAAAATATTACAAGCAGAATAGAACTTTCTTTAAATTTAGTCTATCAGAAATGTTCTATGGTTGAATCTTAAAAGGTGTTGTGATCACTTAATGATGTCTAACACAGGAATAAGATATAAAAGGACAGTATTCATGTATTTACCACCCATACTTCTGATTAAAGCATTTATAAAAAAAATAGAGTCTAGAAAACAGCTTTCACAAAGAGAACTATTTGGGGCAACTGTTGGTATCATATATAATATTATACAGATACCAGAAATACATTAGTAAAGCCATTTTCAGTAATCTTTACAAAAAGTCACATTATGATCTGTCTTCTAAAGAAAAGAGAGTAGCTTAGAAAGAAAATATATTCCTTGTTATACTCAAGTGCCTACATCGCTTATTACTACGAGGACACATTCAATCTTTTTTCTCCATTTAAAGACTTAGTTCTTTTACAGTGATACAGATTTTATTTATGACATCTACTTTGTGAAGTACTGGATGAATTTCTAATGCATCTAGATTCTAGAGATACTTAACCGATTCTTTCAGTTTTGGCAGTTGTTAATTGCCTGTAATTCTTCATCTAGGGATAGAGCCTTATGAGATTTCCCATATCTATGTTGGCTATTAACTGTCATTGTGCCACCATATTGTTAAGATTTCATGAGTTTAACTCCCTGACATTATAGGAAATGTCATGGTCCTCAGGCTCTTATTATCTAGAAGACAGTATTTAATAGTAGATTCTTTTATTCTTTCACTCTTACAGTCTTTCTGCTCCTCTTCTGCAGGTGGCAATTTACTGGTTTAGGAAAGTGGTAGTAGTACATAAACTACTTGGTAATTTAGGAAACTAGAATTAAAATTTACACAAACACACGTGCACAGTGATACATAAGAAAACATTTAAATATGATACCAGACTAGAAAGGTATGTTGACAGTAAAGAACACCTGCTCCTCTTGTAAAAGACATACAGGACTGGAGTTCTATTACCAGCATTTACAGTAAGTGACACACAATCTCCTATAACTCCAGCTTCAGGGGATCTAATACCCCCTTCGTGCTTCTACAGGGACCCACAGGGACCTACAGGTATGTGTGTTTACATACATATATATATATTAAAAGAATAATCTTTAAAATATTATATTGATCATGTAACCTGTGAATAAATATTATTTATAGAAAGGCCTTGGGAAAAAGTGACATAGGATATAAGTGGAAATTCCAAGTAGGTGTGAGTGTGTGTACCATGGGAATCATATTGAAAACATACATGTATAAAATATAGCATTATATTTGATTATAATTTTCATTTTTGATAGTAATTTAAGAATTGCAAATATGGTTGTGAGAAAGTATATCAAAATACAGATGGTTTTACAATCTGGAACCTTGCATGCCAGATACTGTGTGCGAGCTTTCTGCCTTTAATGGATGTTGTTGCTTTGAAGTGGTATTCTGATTTACTGGAAATTTAAACATTTTTCTTCATGTTAAATGTCTCCTTGGATATTCGAGATTGATTTTATTATTCAAAACTATGCTTCATTTTTTTCAGTCCTCATTCTTCCTTAAAGAAATAGACATAGTTAGAAATATGTTAATCAGAAATATGGTATTTAATGGCTCAAAAATTGCATACACAAAAGAAGACCAAAACAGAACATAATTGCTTTGTTCAAAATTAAGTGATCCAGATTACAAGTTATGTGTTAATACATCTGTTGATTCTGTTCTAAGTTCAAATGTTTTATCTCACACTTTAATAGGAAATTTCAGTACAATAGTTTGTAAAAGGAAAGGTAAACAATTCTATCATGTGGAAAAATCAAATTTTACTATATCTGCAGTTCAAATATTTACTCATCTGTAAAATATTTTATACTTAATGAAAAGTTAATAAATATAAGTATGCTGACATCAGTGACCTTCAACATTAGAAAGGTTACATTTTCCTATTGGAATAATTACTGTTATTTTTCTGTTTTTTGTATTATTGAACAAGTAATTTTTTTGGTTTTTTTCGAGACAGGGTTTCTCTGTAGCTTTGGAGCCTGACCTGGAACTAGTTCTTGTAGACCAGGCTGGTCTTGAGCTCACAGAGACCGCCTGCCTCTGCCTCCTGAGTTCTGGGATTAAAGGCGTGTGCCACCACTGCCCGGCTGAAAAAAATTTTTTATACCAATTATACAGGTGGGGAAATGGACATCTGAATGTCCCTAAATGTGTATATGAAGTACAGAGACAACCATTCCTAATTTGTGACTAATCTAATGTTAATTAACTACAAAATTCATAGCTTATAATTCCAAGTATCATTTGAGTCCCAATCAGAAAATACATTTTATCTCAATTCAGTTAAGTTTTACACATTATTTAAGAGGTTAAAAATCTGACTTCATGGATAATTTGATTTTACTTGCATATTTGACAATTCTTTTTTAGATTAAGTTTTGTTTTTAAGTAGTTCTGAAAGTACCTACAAAAATTTCACCCTGCTAAATCTGTCAAACTAAAATTGCCAGAGTTAGATTCTAGGATTGCAAAGTGCAAATGATTCATTTATAATGAAAAACATAAATAATTTTATGTTAGTAGAATTTTATAGTTACTTTACAAGGGCAAGTTTCCTTAACATATCTACCTCTTTTCTTTCACAGAGTTGGATTATAGTTTTCTTTTATATGGAGAAATTTTTGAAAGTGCAGAAATCAATGGAGAGAAGTTATTAAACATCACCAGGAAGCAACTTAATGAACTTGGAATAGTCTGCACTGACCATCAGGATATACTGCTAAAAGCAGTTGCTCGTATTCGTCAAAAGGTGAGTTAAGGGTTTCTGTCTGTATTGCTAGTCTTTCTACTAAAATAAAAAGAGATGACTTTGAAGCAAGAATATACGTTGATGTCTGCTGCATGGTTTAAAACAAATCTATTTTGTATCTTTCCAGTTTTAACTTTTGATTGCCATGGACTCTGACAGTTGTGTTTAAATGCTCGGGTGATAGTTTTTTCCTGTATTTTCATTCTGGTTCTGTTTGAATTGTTGCTTTCTTAAGTTTTTTTTTAAATAATTCCATTCGTATACACAATGCATCTTGATCCCATTAATCTCTTGCTCCCTCCCTCTAACTCCTCCCACCCTTCTCCCCAAAATCTTTCATCTCCTACCAACTTCATGCCTTTTTATTTATAATCCATTAATTTTGTTACTTCTGAACATATACATGTGTGTGTTAAGTTATCCACTATAGCATGAACAACTAATCAATGGCCCCACTCTCCCAAAGAAATCTCTCTATTCCTCTGCATCCATTGAGTGTCATTAGCTTCTTAATTGGGAAAATGGCATCCAGAACCCCTTTCACCTCTATGCTGATATGTTAATATTGTGGATGTCTTGTGCAGGTAACCATTGCTGCTGTGAATACACTGTGTATCAGTCATATGATATCTATAAGCCAGCCTTTTACAACATTTCTCCACATCCCCTGGCTCTTAGATTCTTTTCACACACCTCTTTGGTGGTGTTCCCAGAACCTTTAGGTACACGTTCCATGAACAGCTGAGA
Source organism: Ondatra zibethicus (assembly GCA_004026605.1). Lineage (NCBI taxonomy): Eukaryota > Metazoa > Chordata > Mammalia > Rodentia > Cricetidae > Ondatra > Ondatra zibethicus. The sequence goes on from PVIU01028907.1 coordinate 13,917, forward strand.
ATTCAGTTACTTATTCTCAATATTTTGAACATTTACAAATCTGTGTGTTAACCTGTACCCTCTACAATAAAACTTCTCTGAGCAAGGTTGAGAACAGGATGAATCTATGGAGATGAACATAAATATTTAGAATGGTGTTTGACATCATGACTCTTTAGTAAGACGATATCAGTGGGTTTTCCCTTAGGAACTGTAGTTTGCTTAGTCATACCTTTTGATAATTTTTATAGTACCAGACATGAATTTATTCCTGCAGAACAGAAATCAAGTTAAATCAATAGAGCAGCTCGTTGCTTCCATAAAATGTCTTACTTGTAAGTTTGTTGCAGTGTACAATGCCCAGTGTTGGGTAAGACCATAGATGTTTTTCTACTCCATAAGCTCAAAGTAGCACTTCCTAGTACTATGAAAACTAGCCATCAAGGAGATAAATTTCTGTTCAGTTCAACATTGCTATATCTTCTGCAGCCAAAGTGTGGTATGTCTTCAGTAATAGAGTCTTAACAACTAGTTATGAAAGTAACCAAGAGCAATAGCAATAGACCATCTGAGGCTTCAGGGACCAATAACTCACAGGAAGGGAAATTTCATTTGGCCCTGAGATTTTAACTTAATAATTCATGTCTTCTAGGAACATCATTTTCAACCATACTGGACACCTCTGTTCAAATAGCAAAGTTGCACATGATGTTCTAGTTAGCTGTCTTCTCACCTCGAATTAAAATGGCAATTTTATTATGACAACCAACATGAAACTTAAAAAACTAGAAAGCATTATTTTGAGTGAGGTAACCCAGACACAGAAAGACAAGTATCACATGTACTCACTCATAGGTGGTTTTTAAACATAAGGTAAAGAAAACCATCTTACAAACCACAATCCCAGAGAATTGAGACAACAATACGGATACTAAGAGAGACGTACATAGATATAATCTACGTGGGACGTAGAAAGTATAAAAAGACAAGATCTCCTGAATAAATTGGAAGCATGGGGACCTTGGGGGAGGGTTGAGAGAGGGAGGGGTGTGGCAAGGAGGGGAGCAGAGAAAAATAAAAAAAATAAAATTAAAAAAAATAGTGTATAAAGGTACACTTAGTACTGCTTTAAAATATAAAAAATGGACACTTAATTAATAGAGAACTTTATTCATGGTAAAATATATTTATACGTCAGCAAGTATTTATTGAGGAACTTTCTTTATTGGAGTAATTTAAATGATTCCTCAAGTTTTCATTGAAAGGTTTAAAACTACTTTGATTCTAATAGATCAAATTCTAAATAGATTTGAATATGCCATCACTTCTGGATAAATTTTATCCTTCTTAAATATGAGCTTATTTTTTTTCAAAAAATTCTCTAGAATAGTTAGTCTATATGAATTCAATATTATGGTTAAATTAATTACATGTTGTACCTCATTTAGTTGGATATTCAACAGTAACTACTCACCAGAAAATATTATGTACATCCTCGCATTCTGTCTCGATGAAATAATTTATTCAGTTATAAAGGTCTTCGTTATACATTATACAAAGTTCCATTAACACTACTTTCTTCATGTAAAATTTATAGTGGAGACAGTTCATTGTATTGCCACTACAAGTTCTTATTTAAATACCATTTAAAATTTTTCTCTTGACAAATATTAAAAGCATTAGCTTTTCTAATGCAGCTAACAATTATCTAATGTATCCTAGTAGTGAAATTCTGTGGTTCCTCACCTCTAATTGAACTTAATGATTTGGTTACTAAGTTCCCCCTCAGCATTGTATTTATGTTATATTAAAGGACAAAAGACATTATTGCAAAACATAAATTTATTCTTCATTCAACTTTATCGAACTGTTCAGGATCCTGAACATTTATAATTTTATGATTTCTAAATGTTTAATGCCTGTTTTTTTTTCTTGTCAGGGGTTTGTCTTAGTAAAATTGCATTGTATTGTCCAATAGTGTAGGCCATATTTTATTGAACTTAAAAGTACTCTCATTGAAATAAAATTTTACCATTGTTTAGTAGCATTATTAATTAATTTTTCTCTAACAAAATCTTTTCATTTACATTGTCCTAGTGCTTTATTACCACACAAAGAAGAAATACTACACTGTTTTAAAAGATTTTTAAAATGTTTTCTATGGTCACACACACTCATATTCTCACAATTGTGAGTCTAGGGTAAGAGGATGGGGAGTTTGAGGTCAGCCATTTCTGCATAACAAGTTTAAGACCAGCCTGGGATATGTGAGATCTAGTTTCAAAAAACCCAAGAAAATAAATAAATGATAATACCCAGGTTAGAAAACACCCTGCCGGTATAATCTGTGGAAAATGGAGTCCTTTAAGTCTATATTTAGGTAACCTGAAAAATTGTCTTTAATAATGTGTTGAACAATTAAACTATAAAGGTACACATGTCCCTACAAGTCATAGAAAAATGAGTTTTTATATAGCTGATTGAGCATGGACTTGTGGTAAGACTACTTCTGATTCAACTTCTGAAAATGAACCAAGTACCATATCATATTTTATTTAGTTACTTTTAATTTATTTTATTTCTATCTTTTGTGACAGGGTTACTCTGTCTTCCTTTGGAGCCTGTCTTGGAACTAGTTCTTATAGACCAGGCTGCCCTCAAACTCACAGAGATCCTTCTGCCTCTGCCTCCTGAGTAAGTGATGGGATTAAAGGCGTGTGCCACCACTACCCAACTAATTATTTTTAGTTTTATTTTGTATCCCATCCACAGTTCTTCCATCCACAGTTTTGCCACCTTCCCTCAATCTCCCTCCAAGTCCACCACCCCATCCATTCCTCCCAATGAAAGGTAAGGGCTTCCATGGGGAGTCAAGAGAGTCTGGCACTTTAGGTTGGGGCAGGACCAAGTCCCTCCTTCTTGCATTAAGGGTGAGCATGCCATCCCACCACAGGTAATGGGCTCCAACAAACTAGGTTATGCATCCTGGTCCTACTGACAGGAGCCTCACAGTCCAAGCTTCACCACTGTGTCTAGACATATGGGGTTCTCAGGATGAAACAGTGGTAACCTATTAGAAGACAATACTCAGGAGAATATGTACTAGGAAAAGAAAAAGAAGAGATAATAGCATAAGTTTTAATAACAAGTGATTGCTTAGGAATTCACTTTTATATTATTTTAAACATGTGTATGCACATCTGTCTGTGTAAGTATAGCACATATATGCAGGAGCCCATGGGGTCCAGAAGAAGATTTTGGAGCCCTGGGATTTGGAGTTACAAGAGGTTGTGAAATGCCTGATATGGATGCTAGTAACTGAAGTCATGTCCTCTGAAACAGCAGCAAACTCTTAACCACTAGGTCACCTGATGATTGCTTTCATTTTTTTTTTAAATTTGTTTTGTTTGTTTTTGGCAACTTGACACAGCTAGTGTTTTCCAAGAAGAGGGACCTCAAAAAACAAAACACCTCTATCAGATTGACCTGTAGGCAAGTCTGTGGGACATTTTCTTGATTAATAATTGATGTGTGAAGACCTATCCCCCTGTGGATAGTTCCATCCCCGGACAGGTGGACCTGAGTTGTATTAAGAAATCAATTTGAACATGCTGTGAGGTACAAGCCAGTAAGTAGCATTCCACCATGGTTTCTGCTTCAGTCCCTGGTTTCAGGTTCCTGCCTTGGATCCCACAGATGATGAATTATAGAGTTTCTTGAGTGTCAAATGGAAAGTAAGTAGGTATAACAAATATATTACATATTAAATATGCATTTTCAGAAGATAAAATGAAGATATAGTACTGATAGGAAAATATGATATAAAATAACTATCCTTAAAATTTTATAGAAATAAGATATGATTTCTCTGTTTTTGAAGTGTGGAAGATCAGGTTTAGGGATAAGATTTTGCTGTCTATCATAATAATAGATGAAAATGCATACCTTAAGTGGGTAAATAAGCTTTCTCCCAACAAAATGAAATTAATGGATAATTAAAATGGATATCATGGATTTTATCATGGATAAAAAATAATTAAAATTGATATCAAAAAGTGTGAGATACAAATTTTGAGGTAATATTAGTAATTCTGCTTGGATTTATGTAGCAGGGAATGAGATATAAAGTTGTATCCCATAGTATAGTCAGAGATTTCATTACTTTGTGTTATGAAAAAGAAATGTCAGAGATGAATATTATCATGTACATTTTAAAATAATGACAGTTAATTACCTTTCTTATGTTTGCTTAGTGAATAAATGAAAAGGGGTTTATAATTATTATCTTTTGGTTGATAACTCTTTTTTTTCCATACATTGTTTTGTTTTATTTTGTCCATTCAAGAACATAATTAAAGAAATAAAATTTTTACCTTTCTTCCCCTTCTCCCGGTCCCCTCCCACTA
>PVIU01028908.1:0-18313 GCA_004026605.1 Ondatra zibethicus
TATAAACTAATGTTCAAGTGCAGAAACGAGAAGGAAAACTTATGTTCACCAAAGAACCAAAAGTTGGCATGAGAATTGTGCTCTTAGTATTTGAATGTCAAACCTCACAGAAGCAAAACATTTCTCAAATCTTGATCTGACTTTTTGCAGACTTATTTATTGAAAATGATTTTGCAAACAACAGAGGGACTCACATTTAGACAGGAATGTTACAGGCATTGGGAATATCTCTTAGTTATATCCTACCTCAGCAATAGATTTTCATTTAGTTAGCCTAAAGGCAAAGGTTAAATTAAACTTTATTGGGTTTAGATTGTCTAGTGTCAGTACAGAGGAATATAAAAACATTGAAGTGACATTTTGCTTTGCCTGCACATGACCATCCCTGTGTTTGCTGTGCTATCGGGCCCTGGCTTTCCCCTTTCTAGTTCTTATTCATCTGTAGTCACTACCACATGGCACAGTTGCATCATTCTTTACAGTGTACCCAAAGTCAGCATGCATACTCATGTCTATGGCTGCTCTATTCACAACAGGCTAGTTTAGGATCAACCTGTTTACCAAACAATAGAAGAACAAATTAAGAAAATATTACATCCCCACCAAGGGGGAAATTATTAGGTCACAGAAAATAAAATTGCTTCTGATTCCATCTTTTGTGAGGTATAGACAGAAGTATTAGACTTCAAGTTTGTCTTCATTTGTAAAGAATGCTTGAAGTCAGATTAAGCAACATAAAGCTTTGCATCAAAACAACAACTACTGAAAATTTTCAGTAGTTAAAAACATGTACAACTCTAGCAGAAGACCTGAGTTCAGTGTCCAGAACCCATGTAGTACAAATAATAAAAACCCAGTGATAGATATTGTGGTTCAAGCTGAAGATCAGGAAAGCAAAGCATCCAAGCCACTGCAGAGTTCTTCCCTCTACCAAGGCTCAGACAAACTAAGTGACAATCCTGTCCTCAGTGTAACTACAAACTGCAATACTCTCCATCAATCTCAGACTGTAATAAAGTCTTGTCTTCTCTTGCTATATATATATATATATATATATGTGTGTGTGTGTGTGTGTGTGTGTGTGTGTGTATCTATATGTATGTATGTATATATGTATGTATATCTATATCTTCCCAGCTATATCACTCCTGTCTTCACCTCACTAATGCTGGGATTAAAGGCCTGTGATTCCCAAGTGCTGGGAGCACCTTTGTGTGAGTTCTATTTCTCTTTTTAGACAGATTCAATATTGTATAGACCAGGGAGGCTTTGAGTCCTGAGATTAAAGGTGTGTGTCAGTACTCCCTGGCCTCTAGTGTCTTAGCTCTACATTCTGATCTTCAGGTAAGTTTTATTTATTATAACACAAATAAAAAATCAATCTAAACCCACATCAGGTCAGAAAAGTAGAGAAGTTTCTCCCAAAGTACCAGCAACTCTCAATGGATGTGACCATGCTAAAGGACATCCCACACAGAGTCAGAATAAGCCGGAAATACAATGATGAAATCCAGTTGCTTAAAATGAATGGTGAACCTCAAGTTATTATACAGCCTATAAATATGCTGTCTTAACTTGAGGAGGGGAAATGACATGTAAAATTCATAGCTTAGCCTTTATTTTAGTAGGTTCTTGGTTGTACGATCATCTTAAATTACTTGATTAAAAATATGGTTTAGTAAATATTAGTTTGTGCAATATTTCCTAGGTACCTCAACTCAAATCTGCCTGGATGCCTACTTTGTCAGTGGCTAGTTATTGTCCTCAAAAAGCCTCCAGTCCACATTCTACTATGAGGAACAAATGCATTCTCTACAATAGAAACTTACTTTTAAGTTTTAAAATGCTTTAATTATATCTATTCATTTTATGTGAGCGTTTTCACTTGCATATTTAGTATCCATGGAGATCAGAAGAAGGTACCAGATTCCCTGGAACTAGTCTTAATGAGAGCTGTGAACCACCATGTGGGTGATAGGATACACCACTCCTGCAATGTATAATAAAAGATGATACTGTGCAATCTAAAATCCAAACAGTTAAAACTAAATAAAACTCCTAAAGTTATAAAGGTTAGGCAAAATATATCCAATAATACATGGGCAGTTTACAATTAAACAGAAAACTTAAAATTTATTATCACTGTATTTATCATGATTATGAATGTCCACATGTGTGCATGTGCATATGATAGCCAGTAGGTGATAATAAGAGGCTTCTCCAGTTTCTCTCCTGTTGGGGGCCAGCCCCGACAAAAATACCTTTCTCCAGAGTGGAGGCGTGGGAATTTAGAAATATAGTAAAGAATACAGAGACGCGAAACATACAGGATAGTATCTGGAGGGAATTTTTCAGTGAGTACTGAAAATTTGCCCGTGTTTAATTTCCAACTGGTTAATAAACCCCTGATCCCAAAAGGGAGGAGTAGAACAAAAGACTGCATTAACATACAAATTGAAAATCCAGGGCTACGTCCATTGCTCCTGCCCTTGACTCACACCCTAGACCAAACACTCTGTAGGTAAATCACTCCTTGGGAGAAATCCCCAGTTATTTCCATAAAGGGAACTGGAACTTAGTTGGATCCTTAGACTTTTGTTTTAGGTAGGAACCAACTACTTCCCTATTTCAGGAGCAGGAGGTCTGGTAACTAACCACACCTGTTGACAATAGCCTTGAGAGAGCAGAACTCTGTTTTACAACTAGGTGGGACCTTTGAGTTAGAATATAATAACCTTGGATAAACTAAAAACAAGTCCCAAACTCTCTGATCTTTGACCTCTTTGAGCCTCCAGGCTCTCCTCACGTTCTTTGAGGCAAGGTCTCTCAATTGAACCCATAGCTTGACAATACTGCTATTCTAGTTAGCCCACTTGCTGTGTGAATCACTGACTCTTCCTTCTGAGTGCTGAAACAACAGGTGAGCAGCCATTTCTACCAGGTATTTACTAGGGTTCTGAGGATTCAAAAGCCCATCCCTACATGTGTACTGCCAGCACTTTGTTTACTGGGCAACTCCCTGCCTTGAAAGTGTGGTTTTATTTTGAATAGAACCATAAATGTAATTCAAGGCATATTACATTTTGTTGTTACAGTAGACAAATAAGAAAAAGATATTTTGTATAATATTATTGTTGTTATTAATATCACTATTATGAAAAATATAATTCCACATTGACTATCATTAAACTACAGGGAAAGTTCATGTTTACATGTATTGATGAAAGCAAAAAATATTTCAAAAAATCTTTAGATAGATTTAGTGTGAAGTATTTAAAATATAATTTACAGCTTAATTCCCCACTTCCCCCAAAACCCAGTAATAACAATGTCCAGATTTTCAACAGAAAAAGCTTTGCAGAACTTAGGCAGATTCTGTAACACTGTTTTTTCAAGAGGAAACATTTCCAAAGTTAATTAGACATATGCATTGTGACCCAACACTCCAAAGATTCTTTCCACATTTGAGTTTTACAGTATCTTTCTAATGATTCTATTAAATCAAAAAACACATAGAAGATACTTCTGTTTCAGAAACTGGCCTCCTTGCTGAATTTCATGAGCAAATACTTGCAGTCTGTATCCCAACTCTATCAAATCAAAAATATTAAAGCTGATCATGGAGAAAGGAGTTGTTTTCATGTCATGACTCTGCCTCTTGTTTCTTTAACATGGACCAATGTCTGAGGGAAGAAAGAACCTTTATCAGAAATTTTGAACACTTTCAATATAAGAGTCATTGATAAAATTTCTTATGAAGGGGAAAGTTTATTTTTAATAAATGAATAAAGTTTCAAATTCTGGGTAAAGTTCTATTGGGAAGGGAACCACATAAACATACATTAAACAGACAGGTCAGCTGTCACTAGCAAGTTAGAAGGGGGGCCTTGGTTGTGGCATAAACAACACCCTTACTGACAAGCTCTCACTTACCTCACCTTACACCATGGGGATTCAGTCCTAGGGACACACTGTATTTGGCATCATTAGACTGCTTTCCTGAGGGTTAAAGGTGCTTGGGGCATAGTGTAGGTGAGTTAAATAAGGATGTGACTGCTAATAAAAGCTGGGATTTAAATGTTTGTTACAGAATAGATTGATGATTTCGAGATGTGAAGAAATAGAGTAGACAAAAAATTAAAATAGACTTCATACAGCATTCATACAATAAGGAAGGCTGACTGAATTAGGGAGCAAATAATTTAAGGAAAGAAAACAAATTGGCAATTACACATTCTGTATTTCTCTTTCAGAGGAAATTTGGAATAGCCTACAGGGTTACAGATGATGTCAGATTTCTCTGGGATCAAGACAGTATGCTGAGCAGTGAATCATTCTCTGCCAACTCTGACCAGCTCTGCTATGAGAACCTGAATGGATCCTGCATCAGGAACCCATACTCCCCAGGTCCTCGCCTCATCCTCTATGCAGTCTTTGGCTTTGGGGCTGTGCTGGCTGTGTGTGGAAACCTCCTGGTGATGATGTCAATCCTTCATTTCAGGCAGCTGCACTCCCCTGCCAACTTTCTGATAGCATCCCTGGCCTGTGCTGACTTCTTGGTGGGAGTGACTGTGATGCCCTTCAGCACAGTGCGGTCTGTGGAGAGCTGCTGGTACTTTGGGGACACTTACTGTAAATTACATTCTTGTTTTGAAGGGTCATTCTGTTATTCTTCCATCTTCCACTTGTGCTTCATCTCTGTGGATAGATATATTGCTGTCAGCAACCCCCTCACCTACCCCACCAGGTTCACTGCATCTGTTTCTGGCAAGTGCATCGCCTTCTCCTGGCTCCTGTCTATCATCTATAGCTTTTCCCTCCTTTATACAGGGGCAAATGAAGCTGGGCTGGAGGATCTAGTGACTGCCCTCACCTGTGTGGGCGGCTGTCAAGTCGCAGTGAATCAGAGCTGGGTCTTCATCAATTTCCTGATATTTTTTATCCCCACACTGGTAATGATAACTGTCTACTCTAAGATCTTCCTCATTGCTAAACAGCAGGCTCAGAAGATTGAGAGACTGAACAACCAGACTGCCAGGGCATCAGATAGCTACAAGGACAGAGTGGCCAGGAGGGAGAGGAAAGCAGCCAAAACTCTGGGAATCGCAGTCGCAGCCTTTCTTCTGTCATGGCTGCCATACTTCATTGACTCCATCATTGATGCCTTCCTAGGGTTCATCACTCCCACGAATGTGTATGAAATCCTAGTCTGGATTGCTTACTACAACTCAGCCATGAACCCTTTAATTTATGCTTTCTTTTATCCTTGGTTTCGAAAAGCCATCAAACTGATTGCCACTGGCAGAATCTTGAGAGAGAATTCCTCAGCCACCAACTTGTTTCTTGAGTAGATTCTTGGATTAGTTGGGGATTGGCAAGAGATTAACAGAAGAACATCACCAGGATACTAATTGCCACCTGTGATCCTTTAGAGTCATGAATTTTGCTTCAGGTCTGATCAAAATACTTAAATCTAGTTTCCATGTTCTTCCATAAATGCAAAATTATTTTCTAGTTGTAAGTGAATTAGATGATCCTGTATTTTGTGCTTTTTATTGTTGTTTGGTATCCTGTAGCCCTTTTTACTGCCTTTCTAAATTTCTGATTCCTGACTTTTGTTAAACCTTTTAAGCCTCAGTTCTGAATATACAGTCTTTAAGTCTCGTAGTATTTAATTTTTTGAATACAATATAAATGAATTAAAAAGACCCTTACCAACTGACTATTCCTTAGAGAAGTGGTGTGTATGGTTCTCTATTCACTGTGGCCCAGATTTGTATATTTAAAATGTGATTTTTAAGGTTAAGAAAAGTAAACCAAGAAGTGTATGTATTAACTAACACCTATTCCATTGTTTACAGTGGAGAAAAAACGGTGTCACAAATAATAACCTCTGTTGAGTGACCTGCTTTCTAAGGAAAAAACCCACAGAGGAATTGTCACAGTTCATAAGCTTTACAGGTTGTTATTTGTTTAAATTAAGGATTTAAATGTGGTTATTCTTTATTCAATGAGATACATAAATCACCTGATACAGCACTATTTTGTAAAGTTTATATAGATTTATAGAAGTTTTCTAAAATATACACAGAAGCCAAATTAATAATGTGTTCTGGAAAAGAAAACACTAATGCCCACCTATCAAAATGTCTGAATTTGTCTTAAAAATAATCCTGGATAAAATCAACTTAGTGTTATACAGATGACTTGCTTAAACCATAAATTAGAGAGCAGTATACAGTAGGGGAATAAAGACACTCCATACTCTATTCTAGATTTTTTTTTAGACTAAAAGGGTCTAAACCATGTGGCTGGAGTGACAGACAGCTCTGTAGTTAGGAGCACTGGCTGCTCTTTCAGAAGACACTCCATGGCAGCTCACAGGCCTTGCTAACGCTAGTCCAATCTCTAACTCTGGACTTGGCAGGCATTGTAAGTATGTGGTGCACAGACATACATGCAAGCCAAACACATATACATATAATAGAAAAACAAAGGAAAAAAATCTGAGCCTTTTCTATTTAGTAAAGTTATGGACACACATTGTGTTTTTCTGGTTTAGTAGTTTTTCTAATTTTTGTTGATGTATGCCATGAATTTTATTATTAATGATTGCCTTTTTTATTATCAGATCTATTTTAAATTGGTAAACATTTCCCATAGAGATGATACTGTATCTGATTTTTATTAGAGACAGTTTCTATGTAGTTCAGAATAACCCATACTGTTTTAGAACTCCAGGAAATCCTTATGTCTCAGTTTTCAGTGGTGCCATCCCTAGGCTGGTGGTACTTGGTTATATACGAAAGCAGGCCAAGCAAGGCAGACAGTGCCAAAGTTTCTGCAACAGCTCCTGCCTCTGGGAGGTTCCTGGACTGTTTAATTTCCTGTCCCATCCTTCTGGATGGGTTGTTATCCAGAAGTGTAAGCTCAAATAATTGCTTTCCTCTCTCACTTATTTTGGTCATGATGTTTCATCACAGCACCAGTAATCCTGACTAAGACACCTTTCAAGCAAATTAGACAAGGAATTTTCTCAAACCCTTCCTAGAGCAATATAGTTTTCTGACTATTTTCATAAGCATTTGGAGACTCATTATAAACCTGAACATGTTAGTGCATGATTAATGTCTAAGAATCTCCGTGCTTGTGGTGATTTATTGCATGTGCCCTTATTTCAGGAACTGTTTATTGAAGGGACCCAGTAGTAAACACACCAACTCTGGAAATATTACATAGTTTATGAATTTAAAAATTTATTCAAAATATAATTTAAATCAAAACTTCAAAATCCTGTGCAATTTAGCACATTACCTTTCCCACCCATGCCACCCAGTTGCAGACCATTGAGTGATAGCTCTTATTTTTTGGTCTCTCCAGTCCCTCTTTAGAAACCCATTCATTGTCCAGAATCGAGAAAGATAAAACAGTAGAATACTGATACCAGGAAAATAAATACCCTGTGTGTAGTAGTCATGTAACTTTAATTGACAAGCCACCAAGTGGTCGTCAAACAAATGTAAGCTCTGTGAGATGGTACACATCTGATTCCGTTGGCAGAATCCTTCCCTGGCAGGACATGTGCTGAGATTTTCCAGTGGATCTCTCCCAGTCCCTGCTGGCAGTCTGTCCATGCCAGGAAGCTTTACGGGATTTTCATAATGTCTTGTTTTTTAAGGACTATGACTTTGAAGAAGGCACAGATAAGATGGTTCAAGCTTTAGTCCCCAGTCAAGTCTCCCTATTTATTGATATTCCTGAGCTTGCCTTGCCCATGTTTATTTTGAGAAGACAGAAGGTAAAATTGGGAAGGATATTTGAGTGATTGGGAGAAACCTGCACCAGCGCTCTCTGCCATGTAACAAACAAGTGTGAGCTCCAATGGCACAGAGCACTCATGGAAGGCGAAGAGCCTCGCCAGAGCCTGCCTGGATTCCATGCAGGAGCTGAATTGATAGAAAGAGGTCAGCTTCGTGCAAGCCCTTTGTAGTTGTGGATTGTTATGCTTCCCACAGAGTACTTAAGATCCTTAGTCATCAGAGAAACGCAAATCAAAACAACTCTGAGATTCCATCTTATACCTGTAAGAATAGCCAAGATCAAAAACACTGATGACAACTTATGCTAGAGAGGATGTGGGGAAAGGGGAACACTTCTGCATTGTTGGTGGGAATGCAAGCTGGTACAACCCCTTTGGATGTCAGTGTGGCAATGTCTCAGAAAATTAGAAAACCACCTTCCTCGAGACCCAGCAATACCACTTTTGGGTATATATCCAAAAGATACTCAATCGTGCCACAAGGACGTGTGCTCAACTATGTTCATAGCAGCATTGTTTGTCATGGCCAGAACCTGGAAACAACCTGAATGCCCCTCGACCGAAGAACAGATAAGGAAAATGTGGTACATTTACACAATGGAAAATGTGGTACATTTACACAGCAGAAAGAAATCATGACATCTTGAATTTTGCAGGAAAATGGATTAAGCTAGAAAACATCATATTGAGTGAGGTAACCCAGACACAAAAAGACAATTATCACATGTATTCACTCATAAGTGTTTTTTAAACATAAAGCAAAGAAAACCAGCCCACAAATCACAATCCCAGAGAACCTAGACACCAATGAGGACCCTAAGAGAGACATACATAGGTCTAATCTACATGGGAAGTAGAAAAGACAAGATCTCCTGAGTAAACTGGGAGCATGGGGACCTTGGGAGAGGGTTGAAAGGGAGGGGAGAAGCAGGGAGGGGAGCAGAGAAAAATGTAGAGATCAATAAAAATCAATAAAAATTTATAAAAAAGATCAGGCCATCACAATTAGAGGCTTGATGCACAGAAATGTAGCTCACCTACTGAGCTCTTAACCAGAGCAGATGAAATTAGTTACAAAATTATTTCATCCATTTTAATCTACTCTTTGCTCGGAGCTCCTTTTGGGATGGGAACAGAAATGGCTGTAGTATACTGAACATGAAGAATGACATTTATCTTCCCCAGACCAAACATTATTCACTATTGCTTGTCTCCCACTAGAAGAAAGGGGGACAATGCTCAGATATGGACTGGGCGTGTGGAACTGAAGTTGAAAGAAATCCACATTTTCAGTGCTCATGAAGACTGACAATTGAGGATTTATCAAAAGAGGAAAAAGCAATATTGGTTGTAGAACATTTTCATTCTATGGTTAAACAAGCATAATTTCATACAATTTCACACTTATATCTATGCATTCCTTAGGCAATTAACAGTATCTATAAAAAATGTTTGTGAAATACACACAGATTATGTGGTGAATCAAGCTGAATTGGTACAATTATTCGTCAACTCAAAGAATTATCTATATCCATTAGTAGACTATTTGTTCCCTGTGTTCAGTGCTCACTGCTGTTCATATACAGGCTTTTATTTTGATCTTTCTTATGTCATCTTGCTGCTATCCTCTAATCCAAGGAGTCCCAACCTGTGGGTCTCAAGCCCTCTGTGGGGATGAACTACCCTTTCACAGGGGTCACATAGCAGATATCCTGCATATCAAATATTTTCATTATTATTCACAACAGTAGCAAAATTATAGTCATGAAGTAGTAATGAAATATTTTTATAGTTGGGGGGTGGGTCTCCACAACGTGAAGAACTGATTAAAAGATTACAGCATTAGAAAGATTGGGAACCACTGTGTTACAGTCTAACTCATAAAGATGGATATGAAACCATTCTCTCTTTTTTCTTTCACTAAATGTCTTCTTAATTTTGGCTGTGCTATGACTATAGACCATCATTAAAAAATCCTTCTCTAATAAAGAATAGTTTACACTCTTTATCACTTGGATAATTACAAGTTAGTGGGTTTTTAATAATGTGTTCCAGGAACCAACAGCTTGTAAACTAATGCTAAAATGCAGAAATGAGAAGGAAAACTTATATTCACCAAAAAACCAAAGTTGGCATGAAAATCATGCTCCCATTATTAGAATCTTTAACCCCATGGCAACAAAACTACTGTCTAATCTTGATCTGACTTTTAGCAGGCCCATTTAGTGAAAATAATTTTGCAAACAACAATGGTAGTCACTTTTGTACAGGAATGTTACAGGCATTGGGAATATCTCCTAATTATATCTTACCTCAGCACTAGGTTTTCATTTAGTCTAAAGGCAAAGGTCAGATTAGCTTGGGTGCCTTTATTGAGTTTGGATTGTAAGTGTAAAAGAGTTACAGTATAAAAGCATTGAAATGACATCTTGCTTTGCCTGTACCCGACCATCCCTGTGTTTACTGCACTGTCGGGCAGTGGCTTTCCCCTTTCTAGTACTTATTGCTTCTCAAGTCACTACCATGTGATGAAGTTACATCATTCTTTAGGTGTATGCAAGTGAATCAAAGTCAGTGTGCAATGTATCTGTCTTCATATTCCTGTTTATTGTTGCATTATTCACAATAGTTAGTTCAGAATCAGCCTGCTTGCATAAGAATGGAAGAAAGAATTAAGGAAATGTGTATACATATCAAGTAGGATATTATTCAGTCAGAGAAAATAAAATTGCTTGTGATTCCATCTCTTGTCAGATGGAGAAAGGAGTATTAGAGTTCAAGGTCATCCTCGGTTCTTAAGAGTTTCTTAATAGTGTTTTAGGGCAAATTATGCAGTCTCACATTTTGAATCAAGAACTATAACTACGTAGAATCTTCAGTAGTTACAAGGATGTACAGCTCTTGTGGAAGACCCAAGTCGAGCTTCCAGCACCCACACTAGGCAACTCCCAACTGCCTGTAACACAGGATCCAGTGGATCTTGCCTCCTTTGGCACCTACAGGCACATGAACAAACCCATTTACAGACACATATGTAAAGGTCAGGTATGGCAGTATGTGCCTGCCGCCCAGCATTGTAGGACAAAACCAGGTGGATCTAGGGGGCTCACTGGCCAGCCTGTCTAGTTCAGTAGGGATTGGAGAGCTCCATGTTTAGTTATAGACTTTATCTCAAAACTAAGAGGAAGCCCACCATCTACCTGTGACCCCCACACAACACATATCAACACTGACAGAGACTCCAATTATGATATATGACTGTTCTTTTTGGTAGGATCTCATTATGTAGCCATGGTTGTCCAGGAACTTACTCTGTAGACCAGATCTGTCTTGAACATGTAGAGATTCACTTGCCTCTGCCTCCTAACTGATGGGATTTAAGGTGTGTGCCACCATGCTTGACTGTATTGAGCTATTTGTTACTGTGTATGTGTGTTTAACTTTTTATATTGTAATTAAAAGTGAGAATTTGTCTCATTTTCCTTTTTCTGCTGTCTCTGCCATTTTTCTCACTAGGGTATTTTATGTTAAATACTAAATATTGAGAAGTGACTTTTGATTCCAGAGAACCTAGACAACAATGAGGACCCTAAGAGAGACATACATGGATTAATCTACATGGGAAGTAGAAAAAGACAAGATCTCCTGAGTAATTTGGAAGCATGGGGACCATGGGACAGGGTTAAAGGGGAGGGGGAAGGCAGGGAGAGGAGCAGAGAAAAATGTAGAGTTCAATAAAATCAATAAAAAATACAGGTAAAAAAACAAAAGAAGTGACTTATGTAAGTTTCTTCTCATTGTTCATATCTCACTCTTTGGGGATTCCTATTGTCATTGTTTCTTGTTGAGGGAGAGAAGGCCCTTTGTTTGTTCCACCTGGCTAGTTTATACCCAAAATAATCACAAAGAAACTGTATTCATTTAAACACTGCCTAGCCCATTAGCTCTAGCCTCTTATTGGCCAGCTCTCACATCCTGATCTACCCATTTCTACCAATCTGTGTAATACCACGAGGTAGTGGCTTACTGGGAAAGATTCTAACCAGCGTCAGTCTCAGGCAGGAGCTTCATGGCATCTGATACTCCCCAGCATTCTGTTCTGTCTTCCCCGCCTATCTAAGTTCTGCCCTATCAAAAGGCCAAGGCATTTTCTTTATTCAACCAATGAAAGCAACACATAGTCAGAAGGACCTCCTACAGCAGTTTCTGACATGCAATTTGGATTTGTTTTCTGGGAATTTTAACTCACTCATCAGTCAACATAAGGGATAGAAGTTGTGAAAATTGAATAACATATGTTAAAATTTCATGAAATTTCAGGGCTTTGACAATGAGGACAGGACTAGTCAAAAAGACCAGGTACTGAAAGTGATTGATTAAATTACACAGTCAAAAACCACTTTGGGCAGAAGAAGACTTTCTGCATAATTTTTGAAGCCTACTTGGTGCTGAATTTAAAATATATTTCTCAGATTATACTGAGAAGTAAGAATCATGATCATAATGATGACATTTATGGAACACACAAATTTAAGGAGAATTTACACCTGCTTTATAGGTTGAAAGATTAAAGCTGCAATTAAGATGTGACAGGGAATGTCAAAAGTGTTTGGTAATGAAACCTTAGATATACAAATTAATGATGCTTTTTCTCACCCAGAAGCAAATAAAATCTGTCTTATGTGATTGATCAAATTTCAGAACTTGTACCCATATAAACAACAATGCCAAGAGAAGAAACTTGTCACCCATAGCCTTCTGCTGCAAGAACCTGGTGGAGTCTTCTGTGTAAACCTATTCACCTAGATCCTTGGTCATCCTCTGCATAGTCTTTGATTTTGGAATTGTGTTGGTTGTGTTTGGGAATTTCCTGAAGTTTAGGTTCACCCTCTATTTCCAGTAACTGGATTTCATCATTGAATTTCTGGCTCATTATGACTCTGTATGGGATGTTCTTCAGCATGGTCACATCCATTGAGAGTTGCTGGTACTTTGGGAGAAACTTCTTTACTTTTCTGACCTGCTATGATATGGAATTTTGATAATCTTTTATCTTCCACCTATGCTTCATCTCCATCAACAGGTACTTCACTGTCACTGATCGTTTGGTTCACCCAAACAAGTTCATGGTGTCTGAGTCATGGATTTGCATCAGCATCTTCTGGATTCTGCCCTTTGTTTATAACAGTGCTGTGGTCTATGCAGGGAATCTATGACACTGTGCTGGAAGAATTTTCCAGTGCTGCTAACTGCATGGAAGGATGTCAGTGTGTTCTAAACTAAGGCTGAGTATTCACAGGTTTTCTGTTATTTTTTATACCTGCTTCTATTATGGCAGTTCTACATAGTGATATTTTTATAGTGACTAGGAAACACACTAAAAAGATAGAAGACATTAGTCACAAGGACGGTCATTTTGAAGGGGATATTAAGCCAGTGTTGCCAAAGGAGTGAGAAAAGCTGCCACCCATGAGTCGAAGTGATAGTATTTCTGATCATCTATGACTATGTATGATCAGTTCCTTCATTGATTCCTTTAAGAAGTTCAGAATTCCTTCCTGCAGTTACAAGACATTTTGCCAGTTTAACTACTATAGCTAAGCTCAAAATTCATTGATTTGTGATTTAATTTTTTTCTTTGGTTCATGAGAACATCAAAATATCCAGTAATGTAACAGGTACCAATAATTCATCACATCGTAACTCAGGCCAATTCTGTAATTAAGGAATATGTTGACAAAATGGGAATTTTTGTTGTCATTATGACAGTTATTTTACTTTAATTTGAGAAGGAGAAAAATATGTAAATTTCATAGCATGGCCTTTATTATAGTAGGTTTTTGATTGCATGATTATCTTAAATCACTTGATAGAAATATGATTTAATAACAATTAGTTTATGAAATATATCCCTGGTATGAAGAAGGACACTTAAAAGAAATCCCACACTAGCTCAGAATTGAGAAAAATAGATGGTTATTTATTTAGGGGTAGACTCACAAATCAGAATCCCTTCCCGGAACAGAGAACAGAAACTGAATTCTGCAGCTGGAAAAGAGGCTGGATACATGCTCTACATTGGCATAGATAGTATAAGAGACCATATCCCAGTGGGCAGGTAACTACTGGCTGTATGATTTCCTACAGCACCTTTAAACCTTTTGTTTAAATAAGAGAATTCTAAGCCTAATACCAAATTATATATAATAAGAACAAATATATTCAATAATTTTCCTATCCCAACTAGTTTAAGTCTTGTATAGTAAATAAGTTGGCCAACACATGAGAGGAAAGTAACTACAACTACCTAGTCTTCAACCCCATTGAAGATCCGAGAAGGGAAATAATATTACTTGAGTAAGCAGGAAGTGCAATCAAGCAACTTCCAAAATGTGCAACAAATGACAGAGACAACTGGCTACTTGAGCAATCACCCAAAGTCTCATTTTCAACGTTGAAGCAACCAACTTTGGATAAGGCCTATAGTAACTGACAGACCATTTTCAGAGGCAGGAAATTTTTCAAAACCGCCTTAACCTATCTTGGCAAGATTTGACAGTACTGCTTATCCATTTCTGGATACCATGTACCTTGCCAGTGGCTGAGGCATGGCTACTTCCTTGCCCAAAGGCCAGTTTTGCCAAGAAGAAAACAAGCTCCAAGTGGAGTGGTTTTGGTGCTCAACATTCTCTCAGGAAAAGATCAGTGCTGCCAGGAGCAATTGCTTCTCACTTCAACAGAACCCTAAGTTTTTAAATGCCATATTATACAGCTCTTTGAAGTGGTTAAAGATTACCTATCTATGCAGAATACAATCTCTATATGTCTAAAGAACCTGATTAGCCTAACTATAAGTATGACAAACATAGACGACTATTGATTTATAATTCTTAATACCTATATAACTTAAAGACTAAGACTTCATATTAGAATATTATACAATAAACAACTGTGCAACAAATGAGGACAATGACCTCAAAATGTAAATAATGTATAAGTATCTTGATCAGAGGTAGAAATGTACATTGCAATATGATAAATATATCCTAAAATTGTATCAATATACAAAAATATTTTAAGCAGAGGTAGAAGCATGCATGCATACAATATGACAAAATAACTTTGCCTAGGCATACAAATATTTTGGATGAAAATAGGAACATGTTTAATATAATTTAAGTTTGTATCAATATACAAGAATCTATATCAATATAAATTGCCTATAAATAATAGCTCACAATTACTCACTCTATTACTCACTATTATTATTACACTAGCTCAGAATTGATAAAAAAAAATAGATGGTTATTTATTTAGGGGTAGACTCACAAATCAGAATCCTCTGCTGGAAAGGAGAACAGAAACCGAATCCTGCAGCCAAAAAAAGAGGCCAGACACATGCTCTACATTGGCATAAATAGTATAAGAGGCCACGCCCCAGTAGGTGGATAACTACAGGCTGTAGGATTTCCTAGAGCATTGGTACCTCAACTCAAATCTGCTTGGATACCTAATTTGTCTGTGGCTAATTATTGTCTTCAAAAAGCTTCCCATCCATGTTTTTCTATGAGCAACAAGTACAATTTCTACAATAGATACTTCTTTTTAAGTTTTAAAATTCTTTTATTAGATCTGTTCATTTTATATGTGAATGTTTTGCTTGCCTGTAGAACTGCACTGATGTGGGATTCCCTCTGTATGCTGTGAATACCATTGGTTAATAAAGAAACTGTCTTGGGCCTGCACAGGGAATAGAGGTAGGTAGGGGAAAACTAAACTGAATTCTGGGAGAAAGAAGGGCAGAGTGAGAGAGAAGCTATGTAGCTCCACTGGAACTGGATGGAACTTTACCCTGTAAGCCACAGCCACACGGTGACACACAGATTACTAGAAATTGGTTATATTTAGATGTAAGAGTTAGCCAATAAGAAGCTAGAGCTAATGGGCCAAGCAGTGATTTAATTAGTACACTTTCTGTGTGGTTATTTTGGGGCTAAGCAACTGGGAACCAACAAGCAGCTCTCTCCTCCTACACTGCACACTACTTGCATATTCGGTGCCCATGGAGATCAGAAAAAGGCACCAGGACCCCTGAAACTGGCATTAATGAGAGCTGTGAACCACCATGTGGGTGATGGGAACTGAACTCAGGTCCTCTGAAAGAGCACAGGTGTTCTTAATCATTGAGCCCTCTCTCCAGCCCATAGAGATTGTCTTTGTGGGATTCTTTTACTCTACCTGAATTTTTATACGTCTAATATCATAGTATACAGCAATTTTGTCATGGTTTTCTATAAACACTCCTGTTTCTACAGTGTTGATAATAAAAAAAAACCATAATGTAAAATAATACCTGGAAAAAAAGAATAAATTATCTAGGAAATGGTAATGGATTTTAGGACTGTTTAAAAATGGTAAGTAAGTTATTCATATCCTTCAGGAAATTATAATTAATTCATTTGGATTCTGAAGTATTAGAAGAAAAAGTTGGTTTTATTACTTGGACAAAGTATTAATACTATTAAATATAAACATAGATTGTGGCATATTCATCACAATGGAAACTAAGAAGATGAATAAATGTTTGAAATTATGATCAATAGATTGAAAACCACCCCTGGGATGTATATTAAAAGATGATACCGTGCCATCAAATATCCAAACAATTAAAACTAAATAAATGTTCCTACAATAATAAAGTATAGGCAAAAATATCTCAAATAATAAAAAGAACAGCTTGCAATTAAATAGAGAACTAAAAAATTATTATCATTATATTTAGCATTTGTAAGAATATCCACATGTCTGCACATGTATGTGGAAGCCTGTAGGTGACACTGGGAAACATCTCCAGTTGCTCTCCCCTTAAAAGAGCCAAAGTCTCTCTCTTGAACCCAGAGCTTGCCAAGTCTACTATTCTAGGTAGTCAACTTGCTGTGTCTTTTTCTTCTGAGCACCAGAATTAGAGGTGGGCAGCCATGCTCAAAAGACATTTATCAGGGTTCTGAGGATCCAAACTCCCATCCGTACATGGGTACTGATGGCAGCTACTGTCTATGTACTGGGCAGCTCCCTGTCCTGAAAGTGTGGCTTTATTTGAATAGAACCATAAATATAATTCAAAGTGTTTTACCCTTTTGTTGTTACAGTGGGCAAATAAGAAAAAAATATATTTTGTATACTATTATTATTGTTACTATTATCATTATCATTGTTATGAAAAATACAATTCCATGTTGACTACCATTAAGCTACAGAAAAGGCTCATATTCACATGCATTGATGAAAGCAAAAATTGCTTAGGAATCTTTAGATAGATTTTAATGTGAAGTATTTAAAGTAGAATTACAGCTCAATACCACCTCCTCAAAAACAACAACAACAAACAGTACTAACAATGTCTGAATTTATAAGAGAATAAGTTTTTCAGAGCTGAGGCAGATTCTGTAACAGTGTTTTGTGAGAAGAACCATTTCAAAAGTTAAGTAGAATCATGTAGTATTACCCAACACTCTGAAGATTCCTTCCACACTTGCGTTTTACAATATCTTTCTAATGATTCTGTTAAATCAAAGAACACAGAGAATATACTCCTGTTTGGGATACTTGCCTCCTTGTTTCATCCCACGAGGAAATACTTGCAGTCTGTATCCCAACTTTACCAAATAAAATATATTAAAGCTGAACCAGGAGAAAAGGAATTGTTCTCATGACTGCATCTTGTTTCTTTAACACAGATCAATGCCTGAAGGAAGAAAGATTTTTAATGCAAAAAAAGTTATTCACTTTCAATATAAGAGTTACTGATAAAATTTCTCATGAAGGGGAAAGGTGATTTTTAGTGAATGGACAAAGTTTGAAATTCTGTGTGACATCTCTTAAGGCAGGAATCACATACACATGCTTTGAACAGAAAGATTAGCTATCCCCAATTTAGAATGGGGGACTTGGTTGTGGCACAAACAACACGCCTACTGACCAGCTCTCACTTATCTCACCTTACACCATGGGGATTCAGTCTAGGGACGCACTGTATTGGGCATCATTAGGCCTCATCCTGAGGGTTAAAGGTGCTGGGGGCATAGTGTAGGTGAGTTAAATAAGGGTTGAATGCTAATAAAAGCTGGGATTGAAACTGGCATCCCAGACCAGACTTCTGCTTTTGAGATGTGAAGAAATAGATAGAGCAGGGAAAATAATTAAAATAGACATAAAGGGCATTCCTGTAATAAGAAAGTTTGACTGTGAATTAGGAAGCAAATAATGTTAGGAAATGAAAACACATTAGCATTTTTTTTACGAGGACTTTTGGAATAGCATACATGGCTACAGATAATGAAAGTTTTCTGCGGGATCAAGACAGCACAGTGAGCAGAGATCATTTTTCTGCCCCATCTGCCCTGCTGTGCTATGAGAACCTGAATGGATCCTGTGTCAGGAATCCATACTCCCCAGGCCCTCGCTTCATCCTCTATGCAGTCTTTGGCTTTGGGG
>PVIU01028909.1:0-18295 GCA_004026605.1 Ondatra zibethicus
TAAAGGTGATTCTCTTTCTCTGCTTATTATTAAGAAAACAATTTCATGTATTGCAAGGCTACAGTTATCCTAGAGGATATGTCTCAGTGACTTATTCACAAAAGTCTCTCTATATAACGGCTATGTGGGAATGGATGCTTTCATTTTTCCTTTGATGGTTTTGTTTGTGGTTTCTGCTTTGCTGGATTGCCCAATGATTGTGAAGTAAAACACCATCTTTCCCCAGCAAAGGATATAATCCTTATTTTGGCTTCTTCTTCTCTGATAACTAAATTGGAACTCTCTCCAAGCTATAATTCAAAGCCATAGGTGACCTTAAAGAAATGGTTTCTTTCCACGCTACCTTTTATCTTAAGGTAACTTTCAGATGTGGACCGCGCCTTTCATTATGTTTAGCTGTCAAGCAGGCCCCTCATTTGCATTTCTTCCCACTGCTATAATTCTGAGAACTGGCAGGTGACCAAAAGGGAAAAAATATGTCTCTACCACACGGAGTGCGATGTAGGCGGTTTTTTTTTATTGTAATTAAGTACCATAGATATTCATGATCAAGGTCAAAGGAGCAGAACATAAGAGCCAAGGACTTAAAGGTACAAAGAGGAAAATGGCTTCCTAAAAGGTTTTTTTTAAAGTAGTAATAGGTGTCATCCTTGGGTTTTGCAATAAAATATTTAAAATGGCTCATCTGTTTTACCTTACAATGTGAACAACCGTTGTGTGTGTCCTGGGCATTTAAGCCAGAGCTTCACATCTCAACTGAATCTTCATTCCAGACAGAGGTTTTTGTTATTGTTAAATTTTTTTTGTTTGTTTATGGGATTTTTTGTTTGTTTTTCTTTCCTTTTTATGTTTTTCCCTTTTCTGCTCTGGGTGCATACAAACAGTCTAAGAACTATAATGACAATGGAATTTTCTTAAATGCTGAGTGTCCATGACACTCAGTTATTTGGACAACAGAGATGAGCTTTCTATTAAGCCTAATGGGTTAATCCATAGAAGTGGTGCAGCATGTGTATGTAGGTTATTCCAACAATGGGATCTACAATGCTGGGGCACTTCCCCATGCCCCAGTAGACACATTGTCTGCCAGCTTCTTTTTCAGACTGACTTTGAGACTGCTCTGCCAACCAGCTAGGGTTCACTCATGCTGAGCTCCTTCCCTCTTTCACTTACAGCACATCTTGCCTTCGGTTCTCCTCTTCAGTCTTTCCGCCCCTTCCCCGCTTACATAGCCTGATGACAACAGAGGCCCAGGGTTCCTTTTAGGAGCCACGCCTCTTCCCTACTATGCCTTCCTCTTCCAGCGTCCCCAAGCCCAGCCTTTAGTGGTACCCACAGGCCTCTCAGCTCCACATCCACCTCTTTTCCAGCCTTGAAAAGCACATACATCACTTTTTATTTGACTTTTAGACTTAGGGATCGAGTGGTGTTTCCACAAATGTGACCACAAACCAACTCCCAGTTCATCCAACTGCAAACTCTCTCCCTTCCTCCCTTCCCTCCTTCCCTTCTTCCCCTCCTCCCTTCCTCCCTCCTTCCTTCCCTATTTCTTCCTCTATCTCTCTGCCTCTGCCTCTGTCTCTGTCTCTTTCTTTCTCTCTCATCTTACTTACATAGCCCTGGTTGGCCTGGAACTCACTATGTAAACCAGAACGCCTGTGAACTCACAGAGATCTGCCTCCCATTGCCTTCCAAGTGCTGGAATTAAAGGTGTGCCCCACCAAGCCCAGCTCACACCAAGCTCTTGTAACCTTCATGATATGTCACCAACATCCCGCTGTTCAAGGGGAAATGCAGCCATCCTCCACTCCACTCCTTTCTCCCATTTCCTTACCATCAGATGTCAGAAGACTCTGCTAATTGCTGAAAATGTGGTCCATTCTTCTCTCTTCTTCAGTCTCTTTACTCCCACTCCTGTCCTGTCCACATCACCACTGTCTCCTGTCTGGTTTCTGCTTTCCTATCTCATCCCCAGAAATCTATCAGCCATCAGCTTCAAGGGTTACTTTTTCTTTTACCATTTATTTTTCAGTTCTAAGAAGCAAGTTCAAATCCTCATACATGTTAGGTGAGCCTTCTATGACTGAGTCACAAACCAGGCCCCAGAATAGCTTTTTTAAAGTTAATTCATTTAAAATATATATAACAAAATAAAATATAATAAGATAAAACAAAAACTATCACATCAAATCAGACAAGACAAAGATAGATAGATAGATAGATAGATAGATAGATAGATAGATAGATAGAGCCCAAAAGAAGGTGAAAGAATCGGAGACCCACTCATTCATAGCACACTTAGGAATCCCATAAAAACACTAAACTAGAAGTCATAGTATACACAAAGAGGAGCTGGTGCAGACCTATGTAGGCCCTGTGCATGCTGCCATAATCTCTGCAAGTTCATATGAGCTTTGCTTATGTTCATTTAGAGGACCTTGTTCTCCTAGTGTCCTCTGTCCCCATTCTCTCTGCCTAGTGTGCTCTTTCCACCTCCCCTTCCGCTGGCTACTCTGAGCTCTAGGGTGAGGGATGTGATAGAGACATCCCATTTAGGGCTGCGTGTTCTGAAGAAGGACGCTTAAAAGAAATCCCACACTAGTTCAGAAGTGAATATAATAAAGGATTATTTATTTAGGGGTAAACTCACAGATCTCAATGCTCTGCTCAAACAGGGAACAGCAACCAAATGCAGCAGACAGAAGAGCGAGAGACAGGTCGTGCGCTTTACGTAGGCATATAAGAAGCCACGCCCAAGTGGGCGGGAAACTTAAAGGCTACTAGCAGTAGGAATTCCTACAGCAGTGTTCTAAGGTTCCAGAACAGCATTTTTAAAATGTGAGTTATACGCCATCTCTCTTCCACTTACAACCTTTTAATGGTTTCTAACCCTTTGGAGGATGGACTATACGCCCCTCCCATAGTCTGTGTCACCTGGCCTCTAACAAGCATTGAACTTTATCTTTCACCATATTCTTCTCATTAGTTCCTCCCCCCTCAGAGCCTCGATTGCTGCTCACAATGTCACAGCTCACCTCTACTGGCCTGTCTCCAAGCGATGTTGCTTACTCCCGGTCCCCAGTCCTCAGTTCATACGTCAACACGCTAGGAAACTTCTACATGCCATCCCCTAGTAGGTTCCTACCATTCCAACCCATTGCATTGCCACCAAGGTCATGTAAGGTGCTTCCTGCTCACGATGTCTCTGGGAGCACAAAGAAGACTTGTGGATTTATGAGCCTTGCTCACTGCCATAATGCCAAAGACAAGGAAAGGCCCTGGCTCACAGTAAATGTGGAGACTGAATCAATGATCTTATCCTCACTTCATGGCAATGCATTGGGTGCTCTCTGTGGCAGCAGGAATTTTAGAAATTACCGCCACTCATTCATTCCCTGGTCTTTGGCCTCTTTGAGTTAATTTGTTTTGTCTCATTGTATCAGATTCAATTTTCTTTCACTGAATTTATTTTTCAAAGTACTATTACAACCTGGTCCACAGAGCAGTGCTGCTGGCCTGAGAATCATTGCTGCTATGAAATAAAAAAAAAATACAGTGGAAGATGCATAAAGAAATTCTTGTGGAAGTTACATCTGATATCTGATAGATCAAACAAGCTGCCAGGGCATATCTTTTTATATCTTTCTTATATTTAATTTTTAGTGTATTTCACAAACATGTTGGCAATCTTACTTGAGAATTTTCTTTGTTTTATAAGACAGGTTCTAATAAACTTCCTGCTTCCACCTTCCAAGTGCAGGGATGGCAGACATCTGGAAGAGTCTTCTTAACTAATTTGTTTTTTTAAACATTACTTTTAGTTTTGTCTATATGTCTGTCAGGGTGGGGTATGTGCACATGAGTGCAGGTGCCTCTGTAGGCCAGAAGAGGGCATCAGATCCCTGGAGCTGGAGTTACAGGCAGTTTCTGAGCCACCTGTGGGCACTGGGGCCCTAACTGGGTCCTCTGGAAGAATGATAAGGAGTAACAACCACAGAGACATCTCTCCATCCCCAGAACTGATTTTTAACAAAGTTCAATAAAGTACCAATCTCAGCTATCTTTCTTTAGAAATAATATGATAGCAATATTTAATTGTTTAAGAAGATTTCAGAAATCTATATATCATCTATTAGAAGTAAATTCAATTTTTATCTCACAATAAAGTATGCCTGGTTTAAAATAAAGTTATGGCCCATTTAAAATACATATTTAATACAAGACCTTGAATTTTTAAACTTGGGAGAAAAGTAAAGAAAATGTCTTTAGGAGAAAAGAAAAAAGAATAATGACTTGCCTCCTACAAATAATTATCATTTAATGATAAAGACTGTCTGAAAACCTGGAGTCATTTGGATCAAATGAATCATCATAACCCTGATGTCTACATAGCACTTTGTTTTTTTTTTTCAAGAATTCATCAGTGTTTTAGTTACAGTTCCTACTTCTGTAGCAAAACACCATGACCAAAAGCAAATTGGAGGAACAAGGGTTTATTTCAGCTTACGTGTACCCATAACACTCCATTACTAAAAGAGTTCAGGGAAGGAACCTGGAAACAGGAACGGAAGCAGAGACCATGGAGGAATGCTGCTTACTAGATTGTTCCTAGTAGCTTTCTTACTGCACTCAGGACCATAAGCCCAGCTTATGAGAGAGAGCTGGACTCTCCCACATCAGTCATCAAACAAGAAAATGCTTCATAGGCCAGTCTGGTGAAGACATCATGTCAAATGAGATTCCATCTTCCCAGATGCCTCTAGTTGGTGTTGTTGACATAAAACCAGCCAGCACAAACAGAGTATGAGCTGAAAAGCAATACAAGCAAAGCTGTAAGAAAATGTCAAAGTTAAGTCATTTAGCCCAGGCCTGCCCACTTTCAACCTTTAGACTTCATCATCACACACCCAGCAACATAAGCAAAGCTGTAAGAAAATGTCAAGGTTGTCATTAGCCCAGGCCTGACCACATTCAACTCTAGATTCCATCATTGCACACCCAATTCTCATTTTACTTAAACCTGAAGTGAGCTCACTGAAATGGCTAGGAACACCTCATGATAGAGCAGTTTGTGCTCTGACAATGATGGAGCAGTTCATGCTGCAACAATGAAGCCCTTTCCTTATTACTTCTTCTCTAAGGGACACAAGTCTGGCAACACCTACATGTTTCTGTCTCCTTAGGCCAATCCTCAGCTTTCCTCTGTGCTTGAGAACAATGGTCAGGAAGAGGTGACAAAGACCGTGGATCTGAGTGGCTCTCCTGTCAGCAATTATCACGACACTCTTCCATGTGACCTAAAGATACTTCACAGAGGCCACCAGAGAGTTACAAGTATAATCATTCTTGGTCACTACCAATTTGGCCTGGATTTGATTCAGTGACTTGAGGTGAAAGGGTGCATATTCAATTACTAGGCCCCCAGCTCCTCAATTAATCAAAGGCTGACATAATCAGCCTATTACAGGTCTTACGAAAAAGATCAGATGGAATCAATATAGCCAACTTTATAGCCATAAAAAGAGATGTTCATAGGTATTCCTTATTTAAATAGAACAGCCAATAGTGTGTGGCATCTAAATGAATCTGACTAGCATATATATTACGTAGGATTTTCTTATGGGAAATTTGGACACAGTAAGATGACACTCAAATTGTCTTTTGACTGCCTCTGGCTAACCTACTGAGAGAAACCCAGATGTTTTTGAGAAACCCAGATGTTTTTGCATGTATTGTACTATTTTTCCTGTAACCAAAGTTTAGTGTCTACAATTTGTGGAAGGATTTGTCTGGTGAAAGTGAGTATTATGGGGAAAAAAAGTCACAATCAACACGGCACAGTTAGACTACACAGTGTGGGTATTTTCCTTGTCGTGGTTGCAGAAACTCCTAAGAGAGACAAATTTTCTGTACAATCTAACAATCATAAAAGAAGCTAGGGTGAAGTTCAAATGACTGGGACGAGGCAACTGCTAACAACTGGGGCAATCTGACATTTCTGATGCTCAGGCATCCTCCATACCAACGTGGAGGGAAATCCTGGAAAAGTCAACTAATACAGCCTGGCTTTTCAGTAACATTGTCAACATTCATAAAGGCATTTAAAGAGTTCAACATTTAATTTTACATCTGAAATTCAAGGGTAAAGTCAAAGAAAAGAATACATTTGCCTTCATCTCTGTGTCAAAATAAAAGAACCAACAGCTACCTGCCAAGTGAAATGAAGGCTATTTATATTTTACAGAATAGTCCTGGTTCCTGCGTAAAAGATGTAAAAGAATTCCCAGGTTCTCTTATTCATTAATGAGCGAAGTTAGAGACTTCTTAGAGACTCTGAAATTCTCTGCTCTGCCGTTGTGTGTTGTCACCTCTTTTCTAATGTGTCCCCATTGATCTTACCTTTTTCATTTTTTACATCGGCTGTCAGGCTGCACCCTGGGCTGGTCATCAGGAAGCTATTCTGCCAGCGGTGCCTTTGAACCCAACTCCTCAGGAGTGGAGCCCTTCGACGCCGCTTTTACCACCTTTTGTCCTCAGGATTGTCGGGTCTTGATTCATGTCTGAGAGGGCCGAGGAGCCATCTCTGGGCTAACACATGCTGTCTCCAATGCTGTGCAGGTTGCTCCCTCCTGACTGTCTCTGGCGTGGTTGTTACAGCCCTGAAAAAACGCT
Source organism: Ondatra zibethicus (assembly GCA_004026605.1). Lineage (NCBI taxonomy): Eukaryota > Metazoa > Chordata > Mammalia > Rodentia > Cricetidae > Ondatra > Ondatra zibethicus. The sequence goes on from PVIU01028909.1 coordinate 6,673, forward strand.
GCCTGCCGTACTGCCACCTTGGCGGAGATGGAACAAATTGGTCAGGCCGTGCCATGCAAATACATGGTGGGCAGCACAGAGAATTCCAGGAGGAAGACACAGGACTTGTCTTCTCCACCCTTTGGCCTCTCTTCAGTTTCCAGCTCGTATACAGAATGTGCCTTATGCAGGTAAGGAGGACAGCTGACACACACCAAAGACAACAAAGCGACTTCGTGTGTTCTCAGCCTGTATTAGTCACTCTTCTCATGGCTGTGACGAAATAGCTGACAAAATTCACCTATGGGGCAGGGAGGACTTATCTGGGCTCAGTTTGAGGTGATGGGGGTCTGTCAAAGCATGGGAGGACCAACAGCATTAAACCGGTCAGTCTGCAGACAGGAAGTGAGGCTGGCTCTAGGAAAGCATGAACCCTCCTCCCATGACCCACTTCCTCCACCTCCTAAAGTTTTCACAACCTTCCCAAACAGTACCACCATCTGCAGACCAAGGGTTTCAACACGGTAGTCTTTAGAGGAGACAACACAACACCCAAGCAGGCACTTTCAAACACAACATGAGCCTTTGTCCTACCTTCTGAACAGTGCAGTTCCTGGTTTTAAGAGCTCAGCGCAGTCAAGATGAAACTATTGAGGAGACCCTGGGTGGGATGATCTTGTAGGACTGTCCGTGTCAGGCAAAAAAGGAGCAGATGGTATCTCAAAGTGCACAGTCCTTAGAATCTCAAGATCCAGAGGCAATTCCCAAACTCCCTTAAACCAAAGATTTGAGCCTCTCCCTGACCCCAATAAACCTTTAGAAAGCAACCCCATCTTCACTAACTCTTAGTTATGAGTAAACGATTTCCTTCCAGCTGGCATATTATACTTCAAGGAATCAGTCCTTATGTTGGGAGCAAATCAGAAAGAAAACACTAAGCCCGAGGTGTCTTTTGTAGATAAATGTGAATTTAAACAAACTTATGCAGCTATGGTCAAAGATCAAGTCATAAATAGAGCAGAAGGAGACAATTATAAAAGTCATTGAACGAACTCGGGACTTTCTTGATGACTACTCCAACTCCAACGTAGAGTTTAGAAAGTTAATGACTAAGTTGTATGCATCAGTCACAGAACAATAGATGGGGAAAAGTTTGCCTAACTCCAGTTCCATTTGCTAAAGAAGAGATCTGTAAAGTTAAGTGATGTGATGTTGAGAGGCAGTCAGTTAACAGCAGTGAAGGAGGAGGTGGAAGAGCCCATGCCTGCTCCTGTAAACCCAGGGTGAGGATTTAAATGTGAAAAGTCTCCCATAGGCTCACGTGTTTGAATTTTTGGCCCCCACTGGGTGACAGCATTTGAGGAGGCAGAGCCTTGTGGGAGGAATTCCATCGCTGGGGGAGGATTTTGAGAGTTTGTAGCCTGGCTACATTTTCTGGTCTCTCTATGTTTCCCGTGTGTAGGTGAAAGTGTGGTCAGGCAGCTTTCTGCTCCTCTCACTGTGCCCAGAATCTTCCCCACTGTTCACAGGCCCTCTAGAGCACTGAGTTAAAATAAACCCTCTCTTTCTGAAGTAGCCTTTGGTCGCACAGCTTTATCCCAGCAACAGAACAGTAAACAATACACTCAGCTAACCACTGCCTCCAAGCTAAACTCAGTCCATGGCCTGTTTTTACATTATTTGTCATTATTACATGTGTCTAAGTGCATGGTGTGGAGGGGATGTAAACATGGCTTGGTGCTCATACAGAGGTCAGAGGACAGCAGAAGTTGGTTTTCTTCTCCCACATTTATTTGGGTTCTGGGGATTGAACCCAGATCATCATGTCTCTGTGGCAAGCACCTCTATCCTTAGAGCCATCTCTTGGTGCTCCTTTTCATTTTTTTGTATATAGTGAAAGTTAGCATGGCTTCAATATTTTACATCATCGGGGAAAAACAATTGGTGGTGCTTAAAAATTATATGGAAGTTAAATGTCGCCTCCTACTAATAAAGTTTTATTAGAACACTTCCAGGACGATTGGTTTGTTATATCTGCGGATGCTCATGTCCAAAGGTGGCAGAACTGAAAAGCTGCCAAAGAACCCCTGTGCAGATCGTCATCATCACCTGACCCCTTACAGGACGGCTTGTTAACCCCTGGTCCAAACAGTACATGGGAGCTATGCAGATGGGAAGAGTCTTCCTGGCTGTACAAATAGTAGCAGGCCTCAAAACAACACGCTTCAGAAGCCTTCCCCACTTATGTGGTCCTTGTTAAAAAGGCACCTAGACCTGAGAAAATAATGCTGAGCACGGAACTACTAAGCAGTCTGTAGCTAGCCGTAAACCTTTCTGTGCCAAGACCACAAATTACTGACTCCTTGTCTGCATGGTAGAGCAGCAACTTGTGTTTCTCTCCACTCGGCTTGAGCCTTTTCTGTGAGAGGTTCTATATTTTGTATTTTGATGTAAACACAAGACATTTTGGTAAATTTGGTCTTAGTCACACCCCACATTACCTGCTTTCATCCTCTTCCACACTTCTCTGTCCCTTTCCTCTTCCCATATAGTGTGCATCTACTTTTCTCTCTGCTCTTTCTCTCTCTGTGTACACACACACGCACACACACACACACACACACACACACACACACACACACCAGTGAACTATTTTTTCATAGGTGAAGTGTTATTTACAGGAACATGGGTAGGCTGTACAAGTAAAGAAAAAGTTGGTAAGCTAAATTTTAAGGAAATAAATGCCCATTTTACTGAAAAAAAGCTCGTGTTTATTGACAATTTATTAATCACCACAGCTTCTTAAAAATACCTTACAAATATCTACATTTACTTGATGGGGGACATGTATGCCTGCCATGGTCTGGAAAGGGGGGAGGTCAAAGACAACATGCAGGAGTCAGTTCTCACCTGTTACCATGTGGATTCCTAAGATCAGACTCAGATTGTCAGCCTCGGGTGCCAGTGCCCTGACCAGCTGAGCATCTCACCAACTAGGCTTCTGGGTGTCTAATTTTATCCTCGCAGGACGTCTGCACAGCCACTGTCATTATCACACATCAGAGACTTGGCAGCTAATGTAACAAGTCGTGTGTATAACTACACTGCATTAGGGAGGCCGAAGTAGCAGGGTTGCTGTGGGTTGAATGCCAGCGTGGGATACATAGTGAGTTCAAGGCTAGGCTGGATATCTGGCTGTACATTGAGACCTTGTTTTTAGAATAAATAAATGCCTAAGGTTCCAGAGAATAGAAAGACTAAGTAACCTTGGATTTGTTCCTATATGGCAGAATGGTTGCCCTAACTCAAGGCTGATATCCAAGCCCACAACACCTATTGCCCACAATACCTCTCTGACGCGTTATGAAATATCTTGATACAAACTGTGTGGGTACCAACCTTATATAGAGTGATATTTTGCTAGAAATTGAAAGAAAATGTTAGAGCATCCTTCTCCAGGTTGGAACTTCTATTAGGATAGGCAAAGACTAGATTTTGCTTCCAGATGAAATAATCACCATCACGAAGACAATCAAAGCACCAGGGATAAAACATCCCAGAATTCCATATTTTAAATTTAGTAGCAATTATTGACCTTCAGGTTCAAGACATATATTTAAAATATGATGATATTAAGGCCGACAAGGTTGCCATTTGACATTAGGGCCACTCAAAGGTGAAAATGAATCTCTATTGACAGCAATTACTTCTGAATACTCAGAGGCCTGTGTGAAATAAAAGTATTTAAAATTTTAAATAGGGGAGGATTTCAGAACTCCAGGCAGAAGCAGAAATGATTTCAAGCTTTCAAGACACCACAGCCTTTTCTTGGATTAGGCAATATATTAATATCTCTTCACTGAAGATTAATGACACATTTGCAACATTATTAAGTTAACAGGCTTCAGTGTCTGTGATTCATGCCGATAATAACTTTATTCCTATTAACAATAATTCTCATTTGAAATCAGTAACAGAAACTTGCTCTGATGCTAGGAGCCACTCAGTCTTAAACTTATTCAGCTGCCAGCACTTTTTAAACCACACATCCATCGTTCATTTCCCTCAGATCGGGATATGTATGTGTCATAACTGCATGGGAGCAGAGCAGAAATAGCTAATGCACCCTTCACTCTTACCGTCTGGAGCTCAACCAAAGCAAGACCTGTTTAATACCCCAAGTATCCCATTAAACCTGGGAGATAAATTATCAGCAGGACGTGTTGTATGCAGACAGGCAGAAGCCATAAGAAAATGTGGTCCAGCCCTGTGTCTGGGCAGATGACAAAGCAAGAGTTGCCTTTTCCCATTGGTCAGTTGGTTACCAACAGCACTGACTCTTTCAACACTCTTTCCAAACTCCCAGTTTGTACAACTGACTAAAGAGAAGGGGTCAGTGAGGAATTCAGTGAGAAGCTCTGATGTGGGGTTTGAGCAGAGCGTCTCTCCTGGCGTGATGGGAAGGCAGGACTCTCCTGTCAGTTCTACTACTGTATGAAAAGCAGCTTGCAAAAGCCGTTCCTCGAGGGAATGACATGCAGGCCTTAACTCTGTGCCTCTCCGTGGCTTGGGTTGCTGCTGGGGATCAAAAACATCTTATGTGCCACTAAAGACATTTAGAGAGCATGAAGCAATGCCCCTGTCATGAGCTGTATGTCTTGTTTCCAGTATCGTGACTCCTCAGAGCTTGGCATATAGGAAGAGACCAGAAGCTAGTGTTAGGGATTTAATTAGCATGGGTGGTGCCAGTTATCATGTGGGTTTCCTTAAATATGAAAAAGGTTTTGTGGTCAATTGGGACTATGAGGTGGAGCAAAGGAAATTTAAGCATAGGATTAAAATTAAGAAATTTACAGAGGCTTGTTCCACACAGCTTCTGTTAAGGTGAGCTAGTGTATCAGTTACTCCCTTCCTTCCTTCCTTCCTTCCTTCCTTCCTTCCTTCCTTCCTTCCTTCCTTCCTTTGATATTTCTTTATTTATTTTATGTGCATTAGTGTTTTGCCTGCATGTACATCTGTGTGAGGGTGTCAGATCCCCAGAATGGAGTTTCAGACAGTTGTGAGCTGTCATATAGGTGCTGGGAATAGCACCCGGGTCCTCTAGAAGAGCAGGCAGTGCTCATATCCCTAGCCATCTCTCCAGCCCCTCAGTGACCTGTCTCATCACTGTGATAAAATACCTGGCACAGCTCAAAGGAGGAGGGGCTCATTTTGGCTCCCAGTTCAAGAAGGGGCACAGCATTATGACAAAGAGGACAGGAAGCAGTTAGCCGCATTGCATCTGCAGTCAGAAAAATTTAAACCAGACAGGAGATGGAGACAGCCATCAAACCTCAAAACCCACCCTGTGTTGTGCACTTTCTCCAGTTAGCATCGCAGTCTCGAGGGATTTACAACCTCCGAAAACATCACCATGCTCTGGGTACCAACTGTCCATGAGCATCTTTCTTTGGGGGACTGGGCATTTCACATGGAAACCACAACAATTGGCACACCAGAATCATTTTTAAAGTAACGGGGCTGAAGAGAGATGGACCAGCCATAAAGAACATTTGTTGCTCTTGCAGAGGACTTAGGTTCAATTTTCAGCCCCCATGTGGCACCTCAGAACCTTCTGTAATTCCAGTTCCAGAGGAATCCAGTGCCTTCTCTGGCCTGTTGGTACTACATGTACCCTGCCCACAGACAAACATGGAGGCAAAGTGCCATACACATAAATGAAAGCAGTTAAACAGAAGCCACAACCACAGAAAAGTTGGTCTTGTTTTTCTTCTTGTTGCTTGACTGAGGCTAGAAACAAAACCCTTGTGGGAAGCTCGTAGAAATAGCCTACAGTGAGCAATATGTCTTCCCATTGTCCCTTCTCAGCAAAAAATAAATAAATCCTAACTGTTTTGCTGCCAACCTAGATGTCATTTAGAAATTCTGTTCTAGGCCCTTCTTTTTGCTTCATCAGAGTGAAAGCAGAGGCCCTTTCCCTCTTTTGGGTGAGTTTTGCTCTAATGTTCATGAAACTTAGTCCATTTGAGTATGGAGAATTTATGAAACTTGATTCCTTACCTGTGGCTTTGATAACAAAGTCATGAAGGTGAACTAAATGTCAAAACAAAGTTCTCAGAATCAGTAGCATTGCCACAGGACTGAGCATGGCCTCTGGGATCAGAGATCTTTTGTCAGCTCATAACTGAGTCTGGAGAAACTAAGGGACATCCATGGCTCCTGTCATACAGGAGATATGAATAGCGAGGCATCTGACAGAGCACTCTCCTCCAAAGGTAAGCTACTGGCTAACTCCCCTCTTCCTCAAATGCAGATCCCTTCAGGATATTATCTTCAGACCATGAATTCCAACCGGAACTTGGGCGGATTTCCTCTGCCAATTGCACTAATGAATGCCATCAGCATCCTGCCATTATTAATTCTGGCTCCCTTCATAGATTACTTCAGCAACCGTCTACTTCCCTCTAAGAGAGACGGACCATTCCTGTCAGCATGCATTAGTAAGTACAACGTGGGATTCTGAGAAAATTGTTTGCTACGCCAAAACAGAAAAGAGCCTGTTAAACTAGCTACATACTCCTGAGTAGGCATACAGTTTTCACAAATTTCAAAATAAATAAATTTATGAGTGGTATCTTCCAGGTCCCTGAGTCTTTACGCAGGAATTGATACGACATCTTCAATCCATTCTTTTACACTTCTGTGGAAGACACAGGCGATAGAAAGAGACCATGAAACTCCAAACACCACTAAATGGACTTTTCTTTAGTAGGGCCATCCTTACTCTTAAGTTAGTCCCTAGTGTGCTCTTAAAGAGAGAAGGTGCTTAGTGAATCTCAAAAAATTAATAGTTTTAATTTCTGAACCAGTAACAAAATTTATTAAAAATTAGCACTGTGAGCATGGAGACACATCTCTAATGTGCTTCCCTAACATGAATAAAGCCACAAGTTCTGTCTCCATCCCTGAAAGAGAAAAAATTAATTCTCTGATTCACAGCCTCCGTATAGTAATTCTTCAGATAGTAAGGGGTATGGCAATGATTTTCAAAGTGGAACGATTTAAGATAGCTTCCTTAGGACACATACATTAAGTCATAAAACAAAGTCCATCTGGTTCATGGAGGAAAAGTCAAGGAGTCCTTTCTGCTGGGTATGTCCTTCCAACCGTGTTCAATAAGGCATTGTCAAGGAGCCACAGGGCAAGGGTGACAGGGAAGTCGGTGTGCTCTCTGCCACTGAATGGCTACTGTGTGACTTTAAAACAAACGCCTAAGCTCTCCTGTCTGTGCGTTGCTTGTTTTGGATTTCTTCGAGGGGTATAACCTACATAAATCTTGGGTCACTTGGTTATGTGAGATTTGAAAGCATCCAGCACACCATGGGTACGCAGAACACAGTCCTAATACTAAGTGGAAGTGCTACAAGCATCAGTGATAATGGACCGACATTTGCAAGGGACACCATTTGTCCTTTGATGGGCAAACAAACAAAATAAATTAATTAATTAAAAATGGAAACTCCTGGGAAATATCACACAGGGCAAATGAACGTGGTAGTCAATAGCTGAGACATGATTCTTTTGCAACAGTCAAGGGCAGACTGCAGACTTCCTCTTCCAGCTAGTTGACCTGCTCGCTGTGTTTCTTCTTAAAAACCAGAGACCATGGTCTTCAGCCACACACACTTCCTGCTGTTTTTCTATACACAATTCTTAGCTTCATGTGTGTTACCTGGTATTCCTGAAACCCATGAGCATGATTCTGCCAATCAGAGCACTGGCTGTTTGGTTTTGGTTAGAACTCAAGGTGACTAAAATCATCATAGTGACTATAGTCATCCACAATCTTTAACACAGAAGCTTCCAGAATTTACTTCTCACCAGGGAGGCCTGTCACTATTGTAATAGCATTTAGCAAACTATAAATCTTAATATTTTATTTTACAGTCTCTGAGTTTTAAACATGCTTTTTATGTCTGAATGCAGAAATCCAAGAAAACAGTATTATTTAGAGAAGACCCAGAATTCTCTTCTGAACTTTGAAGACACAAATGACATTAGATAGAACTTTGTGTGTTTGACTTCTATGAGCTCACTATTGAAACAGAATAAAGAAGCATACGTGAGAGCGAGGGTCTATTGATGTTACAAAATGTCAGAAATCTTGGCAGTCTTATACAAGTATCATGATACTTACAGGCAGAGCTACCAAATTTATTCACGAAAATTTTAAATCTGGCCCACGTTGGGGAAACAGACCAACACCACAGCTACCAGAGCTTAATTAGAAATCCTCCTTAGAATAAAACATCTTAAGTTCAGTTTAAATTGGATCAACTTTCTCTATGACGTATTTAAAATCGTGACTATTCTGCTAGGGATGCTCTCATGAATAAAGGTAGGAGAATTATCTAGTACATCATTTGATGTTGTTGATGAACTAAATTATCCCCCTGTAAAATCAGTAACAAGACCTGTTGGGCAGGAGAAAAGAAAGCTAGACTTACTTCAAAAGAAATAGAGCTTTGCTCCCCTGGGTATGGAATAGTGAATTTAGTTCTTTCTAAGCCAGACTCCATTCATTCATTCATTTGCATATTTGTTCATTTATTTGCATAATGTTTTGCTATGGGAATATAAAAGTATGATGATATGCATCTTTTAAACTAGATATTTGGGTATGTTTTCCATATTCTGGTTATGATTATGGAAGATGAACAAGTTTCACCAGGACATGAAAGCCAAACCAAGGGTACTTACTAATAACAATTTACATAATTGACCAAGTCTAATACTAAAATTTCCTTCTACTTTGAACTCAAATGCCTGAAAATATGAGTGAAGCATATAGGCATATAAATTATGAATGGGCATATATTTATGAGTTCCTAGTATGAACATGGGCATTGTCGTGTACATATTATTTTTAGGTGCATCATAAACCATAATTTAATATACCAAAGCTCATCAAAATAGTGTCTTTTAAATTCAGGTTTTTAATCTTGTGGCTATTATTCTATTATTATTGTTGTTGTTATCATTGAATTATTAGTACTTTTCAATTATTCAACTACATATGACTATTAGATTATAGTTAAATTATCGTCATTAATTTGAAACCTTTACTGCTGTTTTCAATTAGCAATGGAAAGTAAATAAAATGCCCCTTTACTGGTTACTTTTCTTGAAAGTATGACCTAAATAACTGATGCAAACAACTCATAGGATGAAAGGCTTCTTTAGATCATTCCTTGAGGGCATGCAGGAGAAAGAGGCATCAGGTCACACTATATCACAAAGAAGCAGAGAGAGGGAATGCCGGCAGTCAGATGGCCTTCTTCTTACTCAGATTGGGACTCCAGCCTATGTACTGGTGCTGCCTATTTTAAGGGTGTGTCCTAGTTAGCTTCAGCTGCAGTTGTGGCACAGCCTAGAGCTTAGAGAAGGCTCCCTGAGGAATGGCCTGATCACATTTGCCTTCTGGCAAGTTTATAGGGGATTGTCATGACTACTAATTGATGTAGGAGGGCTTCATCCATTCTGGACAATAATAGACAGAAGCATCCTTTGGCAGGTGGTCCTGAGTTATATAGAAAAGCTAGCAGGTAGGAGCCTTGAGTGAGTCAGCAAGCAGTGTTTCCCAAGGCCTCTGCTTCAAGTTTCTGTTCCAACTTCCCATGGAGTAACAGTCAAACAAACCCTTTTCTTCCCCGAATCCCACCCCCAGTTGCTTTTGATCAAGTTGCTTGTCGCAGCAAAATAATGAAACTAGAATAGGGTTGTTGCAAGGGAGACGGCTGCTTGTTCATCCTGGCTGCCCAGCTAGCTTAGCCCCAAAATAACCACACAGAAACTGTGTTCATTAAATCACTGCTTGGCCTATTAGCTCTAACATCTTATTGGCTAACTCTTACACCTTGATTTAACCCGTTTCTATTAATCTATGTATTGCCACATGGCAGTGGCTTACCAGGAAAGATTTGGCATGTCTGAGTCTGGCGGCTCCATGGTTTCTCTCTACTCTGCCTTTCTTCCTCCCAGCATTCAGTTCTGTCTTCCCTGCCTACCTAAGTTCTGCCCTATCAACTAGGCCAAGGCAGTTTCTTTATTCATTAACCAATGAAAGCAACACATAAACAGAAGGAACTCCTACACCATAGGGTGGGTCAGAAATACCCCTCACAGACATGCCCAGGGATTAGTTCCCAATAAGATACTAGATGTTGGAGAGTTGACAGTGAACATCACCCAACAGTTTCTCTTGTTGCTATAGTGAGCCGCTGTTGACAGTGAACATCATCCCACAGCTCCTCTTGTTGCTATAGTGAGCTGCCATTTCTCATAGTGTCCCTCCCACTCCTTACACTATTCAGTTGCTCTCCCTTCAGGAATTTTCATATTCAAGTGAAGTGGGTGGTGCTAATAGATTATATTCCCTAATAAAAGGTCAACCTTAATTTACCAAACTTCTAAAGTTGGAAATATCATTGTGATGTATCCCATCATAACTGCTATATTTCATTTCAGACTTTCATAGTACAAAACTGTTTATACCATGAGTATTTCTTTCCTTAGCATTGATTACAATTATGTGACCTGTGGCATTAATTAGTGAGCACTGATACAGGTCAGTATTAATCGGATTAAAATGAGCCCAATTAAGATTACTAATAACTGCCATGCAAAGTCTGAGAATACAATTCTCTTAGCTTTGGAGTATCATTTAAATTGAAATGAAGACAAAATATATTCAAATACTTGTAAGATCTATGTTAAAATAACGTGAAAATTCTGATTGTACCAGAAAGCTTGTTGTAATATGGTTCAAACAAAGTACTGGCCTCTTTATCTATAACGAGTACCTTCTACTAATTCACATAATGGTTGTACTATAAAGTTCCCATTTGAGTTGGAAAGAAAGTAATGATTAGCAAAGTCCTGGTGCAGTACCATTAACTGAGAGTAGGGCTCACTCTATATTCCCTGCTCTCTCCTCTACTTTTAAATAGATTTATGCTATTACAGTAGTGGACCATCTTGAGCTCGTGACATATGGTAGCCCCTCCTTCCCCTGCCTCAACCTCCAGAGCACTGGGACTACAGGCATCTGAGGCTTGGCCTGGTTGGAATTCCTATTTTCCATGAGGTTTTCAAACTGATGAATTTTCCCAAGAAACATACTATATGTCCGTTACAAAATATTTAATAGTAAGAACTGTGAAACGGGTAAAGGAGTTACTTTTATAGACATCAGCTGCAGTTATGTTTTCTTCTTATTTGTTCATTTGTTTAATAAAGGCACATTGATATCCTCAGGTCTTAAAGTTAACATTAAATTGGAATTAAGTTTGGAGTGAAGTAGATGGATCTAGTGCACCATCTGAAGCAGTATTTGATGCCTTATAGAGAGAAATGCATGGATCTGATTGTGTCAAAAGAATGATCTCTTTCACATTCAAAAATTAAGAGAGACTGAGTCCCATCTCCTGAACTGAGATCCGTGGTCCAAAGAAAAACAATACAGAGATGGAGGGTAGTTTCTCCCCAACAAAGAAGCATGCAACTAAGAGCAAACCCAACTAAAGTATTTTTTAAACACAGGGCAAGTTTTAAGAGTTTATTTTTATTTTATACATGAATATTT
>PVIU01028910.1:0-18390 GCA_004026605.1 Ondatra zibethicus
TTTTTTTTTTTTTTGGTGGTAGAGTTTGTGTGTTTCCCTTCTTTGAGTTTTGCTGGTGGAGGGCTGTTAGATGTCTGTGTTATTATGGGTGTTGTTTGCTTCCTTTAGTTGTGGTTGTCTTTCTAGTACTTTCTATAATGCTGGATTTGTGGCTATGTATTGGTTAAATTTGTTTTTATCCTGAAATATCTTGTTTTCCCCATAGATGGTGAAAGAAAGCTTTGCTAGGTATAGTAGTCTGGGCTTGCATCCATCGTCTCTTAGTGTCTACAGCAAACCTATCCAGGACCTTCTGGCTTTCATGGTTTTCATTGAGAAGTCAGGTGTAATTCTGATAGGTTTCCTTTATATGTTAATTGACCTTTTTCCTTTGCAGCTCTTAATATTCTTTCTTTATTCTGTATGTTTTGTGTTTTGATTATTATATGGTGAGTGGATGTTTCTTTTTTGATCCAGTCTATTTGGGGTTCTGTATGCTTCTTGTACCTTCATAGTAATATCTTTCTTTAGATTGGGAAAGTTTTCTTCTATAATTTTGTTGCATATATTTTCTGGGCCTTTGAGCTGTAATTTTCTTCTTCTACCCCTATTATTCTTAGATTTAGTCTTTTCATGGTCTCCCAGATTTCCTGGATATTTTGTGTTAAGAATTTGTTGGATTTGTTGTTTTCTTTGATCAATTAGTTTATTTCCTCTATCGTATCTGCAGTGTCTGAGATTCTTTCTTCTATCTCTTGTATTCTGCTGGTTGTACTTTTCTCTGTAGTTCCTGTTCGTTTACCCAGATTTTCCATATTCAGCCATCCCTCGGTTTGTGTTTTCTTCATTGCCTCCATTTCAGTTTTCAAGTCTTGAACTGTTTCCATTACCTGTTTCATTGCTTTTTCTTGGTTTTCCAGGGTATCTTTGAGGATTTTATTCATTTCTTCTAACTTTTTGTTAGTCTTCTCATCCATTTTTTAAAGGAGTTTTTCACATCCTCTTTAATGATCTCTATCACTTTCATAATGGTATGTTTGAAGTCGATTTCTTCTACTACTTCTGGATTAGGTTGTTCAAGTATTCCTGTTGCATATTCGCCGGATTCTGGTGTTATCATGTTGCTTTTTAGGTTGTTGGAAAAATTTTTGCACTGGTGCCTGCTCATCTCTTCCTTTGACTGTAGTCAGGAGGGTCTCGGCAGCTTGTCCAATTTTTGCTGTGACTAACTGTGTTCTTGGGGGTTTTTCTTGTTCTGCCCTCTCTTAGGTCCCCTCAACACTGAAGTTGGGTGTCAGATCCCCTCCTCCCTGAAGTAGGCTGTTGTGGTGGATCTAAAGACCCCCTCTGGATGGATCTACTGGTTCTGGATCAGGGCCACTTGCTGGCCAAGAACCTTGTAGACAAATGGGTAGGCTTTGTAGATGTCGGCTCCATGGAACAAAGAAACCCCTGAAGCCTTGTACTCTCCATTGTGTCCCCAGAGCCTCAACCCCAGAGCAGGCTGAGTTGGGGTCTCCTAGGACCCCAAAGATGGCAAGGAAGTGGTGCTTGGGGTCAAGTTGGGGTGGGATATGTAGAGAAAGCCAGTAGCCTGGGAGTTGCCCCTCTGAATGGCCAGAAAGTTTAGGGGATTAGAGTGTGCCTGTACTCCCTTCCCAGGGCATCTGGCCGGGTGGCCACACACTTACCACTCCGCATGGATCTACTGGTCAAGGCATTTCTTAATTGTTAATTGATATAAGAGAGCCCAGTCCACCATGGGCTGTCCCACCTATAATAAGTGGGTCTGTGTTTTATAAGAAAGGTAACTGAAAAACCAGTAAAAAGCATTTCTCAGTGGTCTCTGCTTCAGTTCCTATCTCCAGGATCCTGCCTTAAATTCCTGCCATGGCTTTTTTCAATGGTTAACTGTAACCTAGAAATAAATAAATCTGTATTTAGTAAATAAATTTTAAAAATCTGTATGATACATATTTTCCTCCCTAGATTACTTTTGGTCATTTTTTTCCCCACAGCAACAGAGAAGCACCTAAAACAAAGGATTAGGAAAAAATATTTGCTTCTGTCTTTGTTGGGTTTTTAAGTGCTGTGATAAAAGACCATGAATATAACAGCTTGGGGAATAAAGGATTTATTTGGGTTTACAGTTCCATATCACAGTACATCATCAAAGAAAGTCAGGGCAGGGACTTGGAGGCAGAAACTGAAGCAGAAGCATGGAGTGCTACTTACTGACTTGCTAACTATGACTGATGGATAAGAGAGAAGGGAGAGGGAGAGAGAGAGGATTTGATAGACAGTCGAAAGCAGTAATAAAGCAGCTGAAATAACATGCTAGCTCTTGTATCACTTTCCATAATTTCGAAACAAACTTACTAAACCAAATGAAGTCTTCCTTCTTACTCAGTTTGGAATTGTTTCAGTGACTCTAGGATCAGATGGGATTTAGTCCTGTTTGGTTTAAGACGTTTGTTCAATCTTAAAATAAGTTTTATATCTTAAGATGGCCCTATCCTAGGGAGAATTAAAATGAAAACAGTTTTTAATGTCGTCTGTTAAATGTTAAAATGAAGACAGACCTTAAAGACTGAACCAAGGAAGGGTGCATTGCAAGTGGGCACAAATAGATGGAAGCTGCTCTGGCAAGTACAGTGGAAATTGCCCCATAAGAGTTCCTTACCAATGGCATCCTGTAAGGACAGAAGATAAGCAGAGTATAGGGAGGCTAGGATCTTTGAAACCCACCAGGCAAAGACTTAAAACCTTGGTCGCCAAGCTCTGAACTCTATCCCCACCCTTACCCCTAGAGAAAGCTGCTGGAGCCCAGGGCTCCTCCTCCCCCACAAAACACCAGTTTGAGGCGACAAGCTTAACTAAGTGTAGAGAGCATAGAAGCAAGAATTTCAGTTCCATACTCAGGTCAACGCTCCCAGAGACTCACTCTGAAAGATTATTGGTGCTATCAGCTTTACCCCAAGAAACTTCTCTTTGAAATTGTCAGTGGTTACTACAGAGACTTATAGTTGGTCCAAGTGCTGAGAATAGGTGACTACTAAATGCTCATCCATAAATGGGGCATCTAGAATATATCACTTCCTCCAAGGCTCAGGGAACCTGGAGGAAAAGGTGGCAGGAACAGTGTAAGGGAATAAGAAGAAGATGGAGTATTGTGGAATGCTCTCTTCTGGGTGTGACGTGGCTGTTGCCTTAAGAACCCACAGCAGCTAGGTTCCCTGCACAAGACCTGCAGGGGACTGAACCCAGCAGCTTTCTGTTGTGGAGCAGGGGAGTGGTTCATGGGCCAGGGCCCTCCCTGATGGTTTGTAGGCAGTTAATCGTTCCAGGATGAAGACATTTGCTTCATTTGTGCAGCTGCTGGAAAGAAGCTCATGACCCTGTAAATGCCCCTCAGCTGCGTTCTGTCAGGATCAGTAATTAAACTCACTGAGTTACATAGACCCCAAAATACACAGATGTATAAAAGGGACCGTTTGGAAGATGAAGGTAACAGAAGGGGTGGGATGGTGTCAAGACTGGGAATGGCCCTTAAGTATGATCTATGTAATTTATTATTATGTACTAATATATGTGTATGAAAATGTCACAATGAAATGTACTGTGTATAATTAATATATGTTAATAAAAATAATACCAAAATAATAAAATCTATAAAATGGTGTCTATAGGTGAGTTTGTGAGGAAGATGAGTGTCTTCTATATGACAGTTACCACTTTTGTTTAGGTTTGAATTCATTTGTAAACGCAATATTCAACAAAATAGTGGAGGCCCAAACTGAAATCCACTTAGCTACTTAGATGTTCATGTATATACAGGAAAATTAACTCTTAATGAACTCAATCAAACAGTAATAGCCACTTTTGCCTGGGCCTTATAATATCTAACAGCCATGCCTTGTACCTTACAGATCAAAAGAAAATACTTGACTATGACACATAAACCATATTTGCAAGGCCATTTCTCTCTATTTGTGATAATAACAGCAAATTCTGTGTTAAGAAAGAGCTTTTCATTTACTGACTTAAGTCTAGATGGAGTTTTCTTATATATTCACCTCAAGAAACCCTTCCATTGTACCTCCACTATTTACTTTGAACAAATTAGAATTGTAATATAATCTTGTTTTAGGTTACCCTTTTGTGTTTTTTGTGAGAAAGGAGGACTCTATATCTTCTGCAGTTATTTGAAGGTGTATGGGGGTGGGGGTGAAAGTACATAGGATGGGAGATAACCCTGTCTTTTTCTTTAGGGTTTCTGTCTCTGTGGTGAAGAGAATTTTTTCCCATTCTTTTTCTCTAGATTTTAAAAGAAGTTTTGAAGGGATGGAAAATTTCTGTAGTACCTGGTAGCAAATACTGAAAGACTCATTTGCATATAGATGTTTCAGTTTGCAACTGCATAATCCCTTGAGAGAGGCCCTGCTTAAATGAACAGGCAGGCTGGTAAGGGGTTGTCCAATTCCTAATGAAAAGTAAATTGAAATTGGAAAACATGTGCCTTGGAGGAGGCCAGGCTTTTTAGAATATCAGTGTGAATCTGAATGATGTAGCAGGTCCATGCCAAGTTGACCCTAAAAAGCTGTGAAACACAGGGGGGAAAGGGAAACTGAGAGAAGATAAATGATAAGGTACAAAGGGAGTTTCCCATGTGCCTTTTCTCTTAGAGTCTTGCCTGAAGTCTTCAGGGTGTGGGGAGTATAGAAGAGAAAAGCTGTCTTCAAAAGGCCCCTGGCTTTGCTGAGAGCAAGCAGACCAAAAGGTTCTTCCAAACAGGTTGCTGAGGCAAGCCTTTGTGACAATTGGTAATCCATTTACAGACTAAGGACTTTTACGATTGAGTGTTTTCTCTTGTCTGAATCAATTGATAATTGGCATATCAATATTTTCTTTATGTCTCCCCAAGAACATTTATTTCTTTGTTATTATTGTCACAAATATTGTTTTGTATCAGAATCCATTCTGAGTAGTTTTGATTCAGCATCTGGAATTGAGGACGATATTTTCATTCTTTAGTCAAAGCATCACAAGCATGGATCAAGCTTTTGAAGAATTAATATCTTAAAGAAAGATCTAAGATATACATGCATACAACACATATATGCACACTGTGTACTTGTAATTAAGTACCTATTTACCATTTATGCAAACTAGATATACCCTACAGTGACACACATTAGAAATAAATATTACTGAGTGCCTGCCTGCTATCATGTCTCAGGTGTGGGCTATCATGCCTAAGTGGTGTGGTTATTCTGTTTGAGCTTTAGCATGACAATAAATGAATGAGATGAGAAAATAATTGTTAAAGGGAAATGAAAAACATTAAGTAAAAGGAGATGACAACCATGACCTCTCTCTGAAGCTCTTGATTTCCTATAAAACTTTATCTAGGGGGTAGGGGCTTGTGAGGTTCCCCATCTACATTGACACATGTTGATTGATGTTGTCATTGTGCAGGTATTCTTTAGACAACCATATTGTTGAGATTTGGTGGGCACAACTTTCATGTCATGTCTAGAGGACAGTATCTGGCATCAAGCATCCTCTTCTGATGGCTCTAACTAAGTACTATGGAGACTGATTACTGAGGCTTGATTATTTTGTTTATTTTTTCTATGTCTAGGCATAGAACACAATCCTGAGGACAGTTACTATGACAGAGAAGAAAGTTGGAGAGGCATTGTAGTAAATAGAACTTTATAATATCAAAAACCAAAAAAAGAATCCATTGAGTCTAAAAGGGAAGTTCATGTAATGAAAACAAATCCCTTTATGTTGCTCTGCAACTAAATTTCAAGTAAAACATCTAGCTTTTACCATGGACAAGTGAGACAGAATTTCTTTAGCGAACTGATTGCACTGTTGATTCACCACACTATTTTAACCTTAGGCTTACAGGCTCAGTGTAGAGTCATATCTACTGTGACAAACATGTTCCAAACACAGATGAATAGATACTTAATTATTTCATCTGTCTTACAATCAATCATCTGGGACTCCAGGAACAAATGAACAAACAAAGCTAAGTGAAAACAAGGAAATAGTTCCAGTATTTATACTCAAATAAATCTGCTAATGTGGTGATTTGAATAAGAATGGTTCTCATAAGCTCATATATTTTAACACTTAGCCACAAGGGAGTAGATCTGTTTGAAAGGATAAGACAGTTTGTTTTTGTTGGAGTAGGTATGGCCTTGTTGGAGGAAGTGGGTCACCGGAGGAGGGGTTTGAGGTTTCAAAAGTCCATGCCAGAGCCCCCTCATCCCTCTGCTTGCAGATAAGGATGTCGTGCTCAGTAATTCCGCAACACCTTGGTTACCTGTTGCCATACTCCTGTCCACGATGAATATGGACTAAAACTCTCTATACCTGTGGGCAAGCCACCAATACTATGCTTTCTCTTATAAGAGTAGTCTTGGTCATGATGTCTCTTGCCAGCAATAGAACAGTGATTAAGATAACTACCTACATGTCAAATGCTATACTAAATACTTTACATTAAATATCTTATTTAATCCTCACAACCAATTTACGAAATTGATACTTT
This sequence comes from Ondatra zibethicus, assembly GCA_004026605.1. Classification (NCBI taxonomy): domain Eukaryota; kingdom Metazoa; phylum Chordata; class Mammalia; order Rodentia; family Cricetidae; genus Ondatra; species Ondatra zibethicus. The sequence goes on from PVIU01028910.1 coordinate 6,548, forward strand.
ATAATTGTTATTGTATAGATGAAGATGCTGGAGCTTACAACTCTTAAACAACTGTCAACCTTCCATCGCTGCAACAAAATACATGAGATGAATCAACTCAGAGGTAAAAAGAATTATTTTGGCTCACAACTTCAAAAGTTTTAATCCATGGCTACCAGGGATCTCTTTTAATCTATGACAGGTAACTTTTGGTGAACCAAACCTGCTCATCCAACAGTGGCCACAAGGTATAAATAGATATAAGTAAATGATTGGTCAAGGACAATATGCATCCTCCAAGGACGTTGACTTGAGGCATTTATTTGCATTGGCATGCTTTTGGCAGCTAAGACCTAACTCCTAAAGCTTTACCACTTCCTAAACGTGACTTTAGCTCTGAATCCTTGATGATGTTACAGACTTCATGATCCAGTTACCTACCAAATGCCCGACTTCTGTATTTTCAGCTTTGTAGTATACTTTTATTCTTCTTACTTACCCCAAGTGACTCTAACCCTGTGTCAAATGGCTTCACTAGCATGTCAAAATCAAGCCAAGGCAAAGCAATATAGTTTAAAGAGACAATTAAATGCAAGATGAAATATAAACAAAATTATATTCTCCTATGAAGAAGGAAACAAGCAGAGGAATACCTCTCTCAAGGACAGTAATAACTTTCAGACTAAAATCCCTCATTATTCTCAGGTGCATGGCATTTTGGTTGACCTTGTGAAATGTCTCTTTGATCATCGTCAAAACCATTTGCTGTATAGTTTTCACATATCTGTGCTGTGTTAGCAATACTATGTTCATATTAGATTTTACTTTACTACTTTATAGAAGTTCTGAAGTTCCCTATTCTTCCCTAACAAAAAAGCTACCATGCATTTATAGATGACCGTGATAGAGCAACTGGCCTATGAAATAGTTCTAATATTGATCATAAATCACGTGTATATTTGTGATAAAGACGCAGAAGCTAACTGATAGCTATCTGCTTAAAGTCTATGATCAGTTAGAAATCTGTGATGGTATTGCCTTTGTATTTTAATGAATGAAACTTGCCTGAGAATCAGAAAAGTAAAACAGCTACCCTGGCCAGCCTTACAGACCAGGTAGCAATGACACACACACTTTTATTCCCAGTAGCCACAATGACACACACCTTTAATCACAGTAGTCACACTAGCTTGCCATAGAAACCAGGCATAGTGGTGCATGCCCTTAATCCCAGAATTAAAGAGGATTATAAAACAAGAGAAGACAGCTCTCATTCCCAGTCTCATTGTGGTGTTTCGTGGGGGCAGGATCACCATTTTCAGACTGAGGTCGAGGCAAGAGCCAGTGGCTGACTGCCTTGCTTTTCTGGTCTTCAGGTTGAACCCCAATTTTTGTCTCTGATATCATATTAATCGTGCTTCAGAAATCATTTAAAGAAGTACTGGAAATTATTATGAGAAATCTTGGAAACACTTTAGCAAACCTACAGAAAGTTTACCCTGCTAGATAGTTTGGGTTTTGTTTTTTACTTTTCATGAGTAATTTAAAAAGGGCATTCATGATTCCTTGGGCATAGTATTTGTTTTGTCTCTAAATCATCTATCCGTCTCAGTGCTGTCATCTTTGCAAATATATATTGATGTTGACTATTGATAGCCATCTACTGTCCTGACATCTCATACAACACATATGAAAATCTCAAAGGCAAATAGAATTCTCATTTCCATTTCATAGACACACACATTGAAACATAAAAGCAACTCATATTAAACCCCATGACTCAGAACTGGCAGAGGTGGTATGTGGGAATAGACCTGAAAGGATTTCGGATCACCAGGAAAATATACCTTTCTGTGTTTCTGTAAAGGTGTTTACTGAGAAGTTTAATGGAGATGGGAAAATTCACCATACATATGAGTCACTCTGTCATATGGGTCATGTTCCAAACTGAACAAAATTTAAAAAAAAAATAAAAAGAGCAAAAGTGAGAGGAATGGCAGAATTCAGTTCTCTCCCTTTGATTCCTCTCGACAGACTCGATGTGACTGGCCACCTCTCACTTGCAGTCAGGCCCCTGGGGTAGACTATATCCCTTCAAATTGTGGGACTCTTACCTGATCCCTAATTCAATTATTATTCTCTTTCAGAAACAGACACCTTAAATGTAGTCTTTTACCAATTTCCTGGTGCTCTTGAAATTGACTGAGTTGACACTTAGTATTTACACTCAGAGCCTCTTCCTCTATAATGGAATTAATATATCAAAATATTAAAACTACATTTGTAAACTAAATATTTTATCCTTAAACTTTTCTGTGTGTGTGTAAATGTGTGTGTGTGTAAATATGTATATGTGTAAATGTGTGTGTGTGTGTGTGTAAATGTGTATGTGTGTGTATCTATCATTTATCTATCACACTATTTATCTATTATCTTTCCTTATAGGAAGTTGGGTTCAAAACTTGCCTGCTTTGAGCTGTGTAACACATGTTTTGATGGGTTCATAGCCATGAGAGGTTATTATATTGTTGATCAAAAAGCTGATAACAATGAATATATGTCTTCAAATTTTACTAATAAAGATCACCTGGAAAACAATAAAACATATAAAATTGTTTCAAAAAATACTATGCAAAGAGTAAGCATCAGGCATAGAAATAATTTGCAAGAATTATAGAATTAAAATATTATGTTTGTATTAATTTTTCCATTACTCCTGAGAAAGACATGGAGGTAAGGAGAGATAAAGTTTCCTTTGATGGAAAGACTAAGCTTCTCTGACAAATATCACTAGTACAGAAACACACCCTAGTGAGATTTTCAAATCCAGACAAGGGACTAAGTATAGAACCATTCTTTTTTATTATTAATTAAAATTTTCATTTATTTTATCTCCTGATTGCAGGCTTCTCATCATGTGTGGCAAGCACTTTGCCTTCACAGCAATAACATAGTAGCTAAGTTAATACTCTAAGAACAAAGATGATAAAACATTTTATCAGGTTCTTATATTTAATCTATCAAATAATCACTTTGAAACCAATTCTATGATTTTTTGTCAGATACTATTTTATTTTATTTTTGAGATATTAATTTAATTATAACATTTCTTCTTTACCTTCCTTGCCTCAAACCCTCTCATTCACCACTCGGCACTCGTCTTCAAATCCATGGCTTTTTCTTTTATAATTGTTGTTGCATGAAAAAAAAATATAGAGAGAGGTTCCTAAATATAATATATAATTCATAAATATAATATATTCTGTCCATATAATGCTACTTGTTTGTTTTATCCAGGGCTGACCACTTGGCTCTGAACAACCAGTTGGTGTGATCTCTGCAGAAGGTCACCTCTCTGGTTTCTAGCTTTGGTTAGTTGCCTACAGTTCTTTGTGTAATGTTGAGGCCTTTTGGGCTTTTCTCCATCAAGTTTGGAATGTTCATTGGTATAATCCTTGTCCAAATCAAGAACCCATTTTTTAGCACATCCCTTATTGTTTCTGCCTTTTTAAAGTTTCAGCCAGGCTGGTTTCATGCTACTGGTAGTTTTTTGATCAGCTTACAATATTTGTGCAGTGTCATCTACATCCCAGAAAGCCTAGCAAAAACATATGGGCTTATAAGCTACAACCTCTGGGAAACAACAAGACAGGCAAATATACTGATGACTGGGGAAAAAAGGTGGCACACTGAGAAAATGACAGAATTCTCTGTGCATGAAACTTTCACATTGACACCTCTTATTTTATATGCTACCAAGAATGTACAGAATATGAATCTAAAAGCAGAGAAAGGACAAAGAATGGATAAAAATCAATGAGGTGGCTCCAGAGTCCACAGCTTGGGGTATGGAAGAGAAAAGAATCTGGAGATCATTGCTGATCTACGGAAGTTGAATTTTAAGTACTGTGAACATAACCTTGCTCTTTAAGATAAAATATGAAAATGCAGACAGTGTACTATTCCTCAGAAAAATGTTTCCCAGGACATTCTGAACAAAAGCATGTGTAAAATATATTGTTTGTTTAAGGTTTTCACTTAGCATGAACATACACACTTACAGCCCCTGTTCCCTGCAGCTCTCATGCTATTTCTCTGCAACTGATGCTTTAGTTTGGTGACTTTTCAGGGTTTTCTTTTCTTTTCTTTTTTTTTTTTTTGATTCTATTGCTCTACCTTTTGTGGCTTTGTTACGGCATTGGCTGCCATTTTATAAAAGCAAGCTTATCAGAATTAGAGGACGGCAATACTGAACATATACAACCTGGGCCTCACTGGGAAAATATTTTCCTTTACAAATGAGGGAAACACAATTGAGATGTGTCCTCCGTTACTCAAGGCTATTTATTATCAAGAGAAAAAGAGGGAGCTATTTTTTCTGAAAATAACATCCTTCAAACACTCGAAAAAAGTGAAGAAAAGGAAGAACTGAATTTTAAAGGTGTTTTAAGTGTTTCCGGTAGAATGTTCAACATTCTCATGCATAATGTAGAAGAAGAATGAAAAGAACATATGTGGAGTGTTTTTTAATTTATGTTTTAGTGACAGCCTATATTTATTATTGTTCTAAAAACCTTTATTGGCAATAAAAATAAAGAAAAACAATTTAGTTATAAATGTTTACTTTATTTGTTTGTTTTAGAGACAAGATCATCTTGTATAACCTGACTGACCTCAAATTCCAGAGTACTTGGGAATAAAGGCGTATGCCAAAATATCTGGGAAATTTAAGTAAATTATAAAATATTCAGTTAGTGAACAGTAGAAAGATATTTAAAATACTATTTATAAACATTTTAAACTATCAATAAATATTCCTGGTTTACTGGAAGGAAAATCCCCAAATTTGCATATGATATGTAAAAATTTATGACAGTTTTGGAGGTGAAGGGGTTATGCCCTGAAACTATAAATGATCCAAATATTTCTCAGAAAGTGACCAGATTAAAACATATATTGAAATAAGTAATTTGCTCATCTGGTCCTTCCAAAGAACATTTAGAATGTTTATGTTTTGGAGTATTGTGGTGGTTTGAATAGGTATGGCCCCCAAAGACTCATGTGTTTGATTGCCTGATCCATTAGCAGGTATGGCCTTTTTTCAGTACATGTGGTCTTGTTGATGGAAGTGTGTCACTGTGGGGGAAGACTTTGAGGCGTCATATGTTAAGTTATGCCCAGTGTTGTAGGCAGTTCCCTTCCTGTTGCCTGCAGATCAAGATGTAGAACTCTCAGCATCATGTCTGCCTGCATGCTTCATGGCTTCCCAATATAAAGATAATGGACTAATTTTCTGAAACTGGGAGACAGCCTCAATTCAGTATTTTCCTTTGTACGAGTTTCTGTGGTCTTCACAGCAATAGAAACCTTAACTAAAATAAAAGTTGGTACCAAAGACTGGGGTATTGCTATAATAGGCCTGACAATGTTTTTGTTTGTAGGAATTTGGACTTTGGGACTCTGTGTTTGGAAAGCACTGGGACACTTTAAGTGCTGATGAATAAGCCATACTAGTAAGACCATGGAGAACAGTGCTACTGAGGCTGATTTGAACTGTGGGATCCTGGCACAAGAGGGCTCAGAGGGAAGGAATTTTAGTATTTTGCCTAGAGATCATTCCTGTAGTATTTTGACAAAGAATGTGGCTGCTTTTGCCCTTGGCCAAAATGTATACCTAAGGATAAAGTGAAGAGTTTTTTTTATTAATTCCATTGGCAGATGAAATCTCAAAACAGCCTAGAATTGACTGTCAAATGGTTATTAATGTTAATGCTAATGAAGATTTAGACCAAAAAGGAACAAACTGATCAAATAAAAATACAAAATGTACATATTGAAGAGAAAAGGGGCACCAGGAAGTGTAAGAAAGCTAAGTCCTGTGTTCAAGGAGATAAACAGATTAAGAAATGAGATAAAGGGAATGGTGATGTCAGAGCAAGACTGCTCCCAGTTACTTTTCCAATTTGTGGAAAGGAAATAAAGGAAAGCTTAGGTCTAGGAATGCTAGTCCATGCCTTTAATCTCAGTAGTCAGAAGGTAGAGGCTGGCAGATTTCTCTGAATTTGAGGCCAACTTAGTCTTGAGTTCAAGATAGCTAAGTTTGGGCAGTGGAGAAAAGCATCAAAAGCAGAAAGTTGGCAAAGAGGTGATTGAATAAAGGAGCCATGTTCCAGCCCCAGCAAGCAGCAGAAATTGGCAGCTTCCACTAGGCGGTTCTAGATTTAGAGTTAAGGATAGAAGAGATAATGGAATCTACTTCTATGACTAAGGAAAGCTGCTAAAGCCAGGCATGTGTGAGGGATTTCCCTGAATAGAGGCCTAGAGAGGCCATTGGATAAAGGTGTGAAGTCATGGAATCTTCTTCCATGACTAAGGAAAGCTGCTAAAGCTAGGCATGTGTGAGGGATTTCCCTGAATAGAGGCCTAGAGAGGCCATTGGATAAAGGTGTGAAGGTAAAGCCTGGAGACCCCAAGATGTTCAGGATACCAAAGCCATGGGATACCTGCCAAGGAAATCTGCTAACAGGGATTGGAACCAGTCCAAAAGAAAGAAATGTGTTGCAGTCAACAAAGCTGAAAGGAGTGGTACATCTGAATAGTGCTTTGATACTAAACGTGGAGATACAGAGTTTGGAGTTTGCCCAGCTCTTTTTGGTCTTGCATTGCTAATGTTAAGTTGGACCCACTGCATCTATCCTAGCCCCCTGACCCTGAGAGTTAGCACTCTGGACTCCAAATCCCAGCAGGCCAGGTCCTGACCCCTCCTGGGGGGGTGAGGTCAGGACCACTCCCAAGATTATTTAAGTGATCTCCCAAAAAAAGAAACAGGTGGTCTCCTTTTCTCCCTCCCTGTGGTCGCATTTGCAAGATTTCCCGGTTCCCCCTCAGGGCCACCTGAGAGTGCAGAACTCCCATTAAACATGGATTTCTCTTAATTTGGCTTGTTTTGATTTGGCTTGATTGGGAATTTGCATCGGCAGAGAGCTCGTGTTAGGAAATATTCCTAATATCTTGGAGGTCCCACCAAGATAGGGCAGGCCCTTTCCATGCTGCAGGCTGCGTGTTGAAAGCCCCCTAGTCTACAGTTCGAGTTCTCCATGCCAAGCTTAAACCGGCTTCTGGGCTACAGCAGCTGAGTCTTGGTGAGTCACTTTTCTTGTCTATGCTACAGGGTTTTGGGGGGACCCATTTGTACTTATTTTTGTTGTTTTTCAGATTCCTGTTGAAGTCATGGCCCACGCCAGGGGTCCGATTCCCAGCTGCAGTCAGACCAGCGGGATTGGTCTTGGCTGAGGTAGAGATCTGTTTGTTTTCGGACACCAGGCATTCCAACCCCAGGGCCCCATTTGGACCTAAGAGCTATTTTGGCGGACACGCTGGAATGGATTCCTCCACTTGTTTTGATTTGGCTCGTTTGGCTTGATTGGGAATTTGCTTCGGCGGAGAGCTCGTGTTAGGTCATGTGATTGGGCATAGACTTTAAAATGGGCACTTACAGTTCAAAACCAGATCCGCTGTTGCCCTTGTAATGCCTCTTACAAAAATCTTTTAAATTGAACCTGTCTAATACAATCTGTCCCAAATGGTTAATTTCCCTATGTATTAAGTCTTGAACTTACCACCCTATGGGACCTAAAAAAAAAAAGAAAGAAATTGTCGCCATAAGGACAAATGGACAGAGCTTACATATGTCCAAGGTTTTTGGGCTCTGTGTTCTCACCCTCCCCCCCCCCATTAGTAGCCAGTGTCTCACAGCACCATGCTGCCAAAGGCACTGGCTCTTCCCCTACTCCCTCAAGCCCACACTTCCCAACCCCCTCCTGTGGAGCAACATTCTTTTCCCTCCCTTCCCAACTCAAAGGTTCAAGGTCAACTTCCACCTCCCTTCCCCTTCCTACCTTACCACTTCACTCCTGGACCCATTCTGTTCACTGAGCTAGCCCCTCCCATGCTCTGTTTTCTCTTCCAAATCTCTCTCAGATAGAAAAGCGGCTAGGTTCCTTTTCTACTAATCCTTCTGCTTACCCATTTTTTCCTCAGTCAGTACCAAATATTAGGAAAGAGTTAAGAAAGGCTGAGGATGTTCCCCAAACTCCTATATGGGAACTGGTTAAAATGGCCTTTAAAGTTTTAATGCTCGAGAGAAATCAGCTGAGTCTTCCCGACACACAAAGCTACAGCAATCTACAGGCCCAGGCCTTAGCAGCTGCCCTAAGGTCACAGGAATGGGGACAAGAGAAACCAGTCACAAGGCTCTATCCTGGTGGACCTCAGCCTAAGTCAACCTCACAGGCAAACTATTTCAAGTGTGGCCTAAATCGTCACATAGCACAATATTGCTCTACGCCTCGTCTGTGGTTATGCCCTATCTTCCAGCAATCTGGACACTGGAAATCACAATGCCTTTGTGTGGACTTGTCCTTTATGCTATGCCATGGAGGTCCAGCATCACCATTAGCAAGTGAAACTGTGCCAGCCTTTGAATGTCTCAGCCTTGCAGAGGATTGACGCTGCCCAGACTTGGTTTATCCCGTAACCCTATCCAAGCCTAGGGTAAAGCTGCAGGTAGCGGGTGAGTCCATTACTTTTATTCTCACTCAGGCCTTAAGTTTCCCTCACCAAGTTCAGCTATGGGGGTAGACGGGACCCATTCCTCCCCACTTAAAACTTTGCCACTGCCCTGCATTCTTGCAGACAATTTTTTTTTCTCTCATTCTTTCTTAGCGATACTTACTTACCCAGCACCTTTACTGGGCGGAGATATCCTTGGCTGCTTCCCCAAAGCTTTGTTCCACTTCTTGGAACCCCTTTTAATCCCACCCATCTCCAAGATTCTATTTTACAGGTTCACTTCTCCTGCCAGACGTGTGACCAGGACAACCCACGAGAAGCTCTCTACATACATCAGTCTCTATACCAGCTTCACGGACACCAACTGGGCAAAGATTGGCAGGTTAATTTCACCCATATGCCTACTCATAAAAAACTTTGTTATCTCTTAACACTTTGTGGACACTTTTACATAATGGATAGAAGCGTTTCCAGTCTCCAGGGACACAGCAGATGTGGTGGCTCAGGTACTCCTGGACCACATCATTCCTCAGTTTGGTGTCCCACAAACCATCCAGACGGACAATGGACTCATCAGGCAACAGCTAACCAAGCTCTCCATTGAACTCAGGTTATCTTGGCCCTCCCTTCTCCCCATTGCTCTGACTTGCCTCATAGCCACCCCATGTTCCCCTATGGGCCTGAGCCCTTTTGAGCTGCTTTATGGTAGGCCCTTTCTCCTTAACCATCACCTCCCAGTTCAAACTCCTCCACTGGTGGGGTGCCTACCTTACCTCTCCCTTTTAAGGTTCCTTCTCCATTCACACACTGACAGTTGTCTTCCTGCCACCACACCAGTGGACCCTAATGTCCCTAAACCTGCCCTGTTCTCCCCAGGGGACAGAGTACTCCTCAAACAGTTAAGTCCTAGGTCTCTTGAACCTCGATGGACAGGACCTCACATGGTAATCCTCACCACCTCCTCAGCTGCCAAGCTCTTGGGAAACCCATGCTGGTACCACCTCTCCAGGCTCAAGTGGGCACCTACTCAAGACACTTGGTCTATCCAGTAGACAGGACCTTTCACCCTCCGGTTTTTCAGGATGCCACAATGAAGGGCCTACCTGTTCCTCATTCTGGCACACTCATCTTTAGTGATAACAATTTTTTTTCCTAGACACCTGCCTTCTCATCTCCCCCAAGGAATAGATGCCTGCCATCTTTGGGATGACAGCACATGGGATGCCTTTCCAGCCACACCTCTCGCTAAACGTGGATACCAACTCTCCCTCTTCCCCACATCACCCCATGCCCGCAGGAAGTGCCAGATTTGAGTCTATGACCTTTTCCCCAAAGAGATCCTAAATATTTGTCATAAATACCACTCCAATTTTCTGTCACCCCTATAGCCAAAGAGTCTGGAATGTTAAGTTGGGAGCTTAGGCCCCGACCCCTTGCATCTATCCTAGCCCCCTGACCCTGAAAGTTAGCACTCTGGACTCCAAATCCCAGCAAGCCAGGTCCTGACCCAGCCCTGGGGGGGGCGGGGATCAGGACTACTCCCAAGAATACTTAAGTGATCTCCCAAGAGAGGAACTGGTGGTCTCCTTTTCTCCTTCCCAATGGTCATGTTTGTGCGGCTTCCCAGTTCCCCCTCAGGGCCACCCAAGACTGCAGATCTGCCATGAAACCTGGAAATCTCTTAATTTGACTTGTTTTGATTTGGCTTGATTGGGAATTTGCATCAGTAGAGAGCTTGTGTTAGGAAATATTCCTAACACTCACTGTAGTATCTGGCCTCTTATTGGCCACGCCCACTCCCAGCTTCCAGCCTCTGACCCCAATTCTCCTCTCTCTTCCTCTTCCGCTCTCACGGGAGCAGCAGCTGCTTCTCTTCCCTCTCCCCCCTTCCCTCTATCTCTCTCTATCTCTATCTTCTCTTCTTTTCCCTCCATCACCCATCTAATAAATGTTTAACTCTGCATAGCGCGCCTACCCAGCTCTCTTTTGTCCATCCGTACCGCCGCACAGCCCATATGGGGACCCGGAGACTAGCCACGTGGTCTGGTCGCCCACCCGCCGCAGAGACCGTGTGGTCTGAGGACCTGCAGCAAGCTGCTGACCCTCTTCTTCTTTAAAAAAAAAACATAACATTGGTGCCACAAGACTCGGGGAATCGCAACCGAGGACTTTTAGATTTTCCTACAACCACCTGACCCACGCGCCACGTGTTCCATCACCGGCTTCTGATGGTGAGTTTTTCCATTCTGGCCACCTTAACCGTTTCCTTGAACCCTAGGAGTTGTCCGGTTGAGCTCCCGGCAACCCCCTGGACTTCTTGGAGACACAGGGGCTGCCCCCAACCATGGTCTCCAATTTGCTGGCATTCACCTGACCTGTGGATTGTTTTCCTCAGCTTTAATTGTGTTTGGAATGGTCCGGGACCATTCTACCCCGCAGCGGGAGAGACCAGGTCTCTCTGATCTTCTTTCTCTTTTTTTTCCACTTCTTTCCTTTTTTTCCTCATAAAAGGCTGCTCAGAGCAGCCTCCAGCCTCTCTGGAGGTCTTACCTTCCCACCCACGGTCTTTGGCCTTTGAGGGGACGCCCTCCCGTGGGTCTTGGAAGGTTGCCGAGGATTCACACCCCGTCCAGAGTCGAGGGACGCCTCACTGTGCACGCTTAGTAGTGTTTTGCGGGTTACACAATTTCTGCTGTGGGTAGCAGCCATCCATGTCTGTCTAAGATTCCTGCTGGTTGTTTTTTTAATTCCAGCCATGGCATGGTGCAGTTTTTCCAGTTCCAACCTTTTGTTGCGGTTTGTGCCAGGGCGGCTCAGCCACAGGCAGATTACACCTCTAGGTCTCTCTTATTAAGCTAAAAATCCCTACATCTCAAAATTGTAACTTTTCCATACAACATGTGACCACGCTATTTTCTCTGGGGTTGGGGTCAGGTGACTTCGTTGTCATCTTGGCTGAGAGCCAGGTACGGTGACCAAGTTCCACCATCTTTACTGAGGTTTTCCCTGCCTGGTTCTCCAGTGTTAACTTTCTTACCTTACCACCGAGCCAGGTCAGATGACCAAGTTCTCCCATCTCTACTGAAGTATACCATGCCTTGTCCCCCAGTTTACTTATGTTTTTGTCTCTAAATTCCTCTTGACTCTGTTGCATTGTGTTTTATACAATAACATGCCTTTTGGTAGGGCCCACCAAAAGGCATCCACTTCATCCAATTCCTGTTCACTCTCTCCGTGTGTGATCATACATGTAACTTAAATGCACCTATGCTTAATGTTATAATTGTTCATTA
>PVIU01028911.1:0-18274 GCA_004026605.1 Ondatra zibethicus
CCAAAAGATCACATAATCCAATAAAAAAATTAGAGTAAAGACCTAAACGGAGAACTCTCAACAGAGGAATCTAAAATGGCTGAAAGACACTTAAGGAAATGTTCAACATCCTTAGTCATCAGAGAAATGCAAATCAAAATAACTCTGAGATTCCATCTTACACCTGTAAGAATGGCCAAGATCAAACACACTGATGACAACTTATGCTGGAGAGGTTATGGGGAAAAGGGAACACTTCTCCATTGCTGGTGGGAATGCAAGCTGGTACAGCCCCTTTGGATGTCAGTGTAGCGATTTCTCAGAAAATTAAGAAACAACCTTCCTCAAGACCCAATAATAACACTTTGGGGTATATATTCAAAGGGTGCTCAATCATGCCACAAGGACATGTGCTCAACTATATTCATAGCAGTTCTATTTGTCATAGCCAGAACCTGGAAACAACCTAAATGTCCCTCAATCAAAGAATGGATAAGAAAAATGTGGTACATTTACCCAATGGAGTACTACACAGCAGAAAAAAACAACGACAGCTTTAATTTTGCAGGAAAATGGATGGTGCTAGAAAACATTATTTTGAATGAGGTGTTGGGATCATTTGGGGTCCTGGCCTCCAGCTGCTCTTCCCTGTTAGAGATCTTTTCTTTCCTTCTGATTTGAGTTACTGAAAGCTGTGCTTCATGAGCACGTGTTGCCTTGAGGATCAGAGGATAAGGTTTTCACCTGTTGGCCCACCTGACTGTTGGGTATATAAGCCTCCATGGTGCTATTGAATAAAGGGCTTCCTACCAGTGACTAGAGGTCCCTGTCTCCCTGTCTGTCTCTGTGTGTCTTTGTGTGTTACAATCTCCAGCCCCTTGCCCGAAGCATGTGAACTGTAAGGTAGCGCATAGAGCACAGACAGGCGTTGTGCACTGCAGTAAGGTAACCCAGACACAGAAAGACAATTATCACATGTAGTCACTCATAGGTGGTTTTTAAACATAAAGCAAAGAAAGCCAGCCTACAAACCACAATCTGAGAGAACTTAGACAACAATGCAGACACTAAGAGAGACTTAAGTAGAAAGTATAAAAAGAAAAGTTCTCCCGAGTAAATTGGGAGCATGAGGACCTTGGGGGAGGATTGAAGGGGGGAGGAGAGAGGCAGGGAGGGGAGCAGAGAAAAATGTAGAGCTCAATAAATATCAATAAAAAATATAAGGCTATAAGATATAAGATAAATACAGAAATGCCAGTTCATTACCTATATACTAGAAATGAGAAAGTAGACACAAAACTTGAAAATATAACAATTTATAGTAATTAATTACAAATGAGATATATGTTCATCTAATGAAGCATACATAATTTGGATGCTGAAATCTAGGCTGCCATTGAGAGAAATTAAAGCATAAATTGCTCATGCATTAGAGGACTCTATATAGTAACAAAGCATATTTTCCTCCCAATTATTGTGTGGATTGGATGTAATTGCTGCCAAAATTTCAGAAAGATTTTCTATAGAATAGGCAAGTTTCTTTTTTAGTGTACTATAAGTAGAAATGTAAAGGAAATAGACATAACATATTTGAAAATAAATATGGGGCAATAAAAATATCTATTTATTTGATTTAAAGGCTTAATATTTGGCCTCAGCAATCAAGTCTGCATAGAGTCAGGGAAAGTTCTGACTTACAGGTAAATGATGAGGGAAAGAAAGAACACAGGAAGATAAAGAATAAATCTGGGACACTGCAAAACCATCTAGCAGAGGTACAGAGACATCTTAGCAAAGGATGATGGAGCAATTGGGTTCATGTACATAAAGAAAGACAGAGAGAAGAGACAGAAAGGGACAAAGAGAAAGAAATAATGAGACAAAGAAACAGAGAAAGAGATAGTGAAAAAACCATAATTTCATGATTTAAAAAGGTAATTCAAAACAGACCATACCTTAGCCAGGAACCTAGTACTATAGTCTTACTAAATGGCCATGAGGTCAAGCTGTCTTCTATATAATTGTGATTATGCCCATACATTAGTGCTGCCTTTAATTGTAATCAGAGAAGCTTCCCTCTGCAGTGGTCACCAGTTAATAATACCAAGACTCGTAACTGGCCAGAGTGCTGAGAATAATTGAATACTGAGAAATCAACTCTAAATGAGGTGTCTTTATCAACTCGCTCCCAAAAGCTCAGGGAACAACGTGGAAGAAGGGGAAGAAAGAATGCCAGGGTCGCAGAATGAGGAGGGGTGCTGTAACATGGTGGGAATGTGGTGCTCATGAACTCACTGAAGCTATGGTTGTCTACAGAAGATAAAGTCAACGGCATCCATCAACACCCCAAAACAGCATCAACTGGAGCCTGTAGATTGCATAAAGAAAGAGGAAGGAGTGTGAAAGGGGTGCAGAATGTGTTGGAGGTGCCTGAAAAGAGTGGGGGGCAGAGCTGAGACACATGTGATTATTTACAGGTATAAAACTGTCAAGGAATAAAGAAAAGGCATTCTACCTAAGGTGGACCATGCCATGGGAGAGGGGAGAGCTGTTAGGAAAGGGAAACAGAATACAGTGTTATAAAGGAAGAAGGGGGAGGATGGGACAGGAAAGACGAAAGGGGATGGAGGTTGGGAGGGCACATAGAGAGGGAAAATGGAGAGGAATAATAGCAAAGGTACTTTGAAAAAGCCATATGAAAATCCACCTCGGTAGACACTTTTTAAATATATATACATGCACATGTATAAAAAGTGTTTAAATGGAGTTACCTATAGTGGAGTGATAATAAATTCCCCACATAGACACCATGTTCTGTCATTAAAAGTCCCAGTAACAGCAGTGGTCTATATATTTTTGAGTTGTTGGTCAATGGGGTCCCATAGACCCTCTAAACAGTACAGACTATTGTTGCCAATGTGCTCGGTTAATCCCTAGAACCTGATTTTAAGACTCTATTGCTGAAGACACCACATACTTGAGTTATATGACATGGAGACATCTAAGTTGTTGTCACCTGGAAGTTTCAACTCTGCTGGCCAATTTTCATGGTACTGGCAAATATTATGCACATTGCTGGAGGGGGAAAGTAATCTTTAGTCTCACTTAACTATGAACACTGCTAGTGACAATGGCAACCTCCCTGGTAAGATGCTCACCGGTGAAATGAAGGCATGGATGTTGCAGGAGTAACCAACCACTGTCTGATTCAACTTACAGTCTGCTCCATGAGCTGGAACCCAGCTGTGACACTGTCAAGAAGTCCAAGACCCCATGGTTAAACGGAGGACACCCTACTGTTATTCTGCTGCATGGACATAGGACTAAAATTACTTCTAGTAACTTACTGAAATATCATATTGTTTGTAGCGAGACCCTTTATGGAAGCTTCTTGTTGAAGTAGATGGTAGTTAACAGAGACCCACAACTCATCCATCTGCAGGGAACAAGAGACTTCGAAGCTCTTCACCTTGCTTTTGAGACATGACCTCTCACTATTCACGAAAATCACAGTACTAGGCTGACTTGTCTCCCCCTTCCCAGCTCCCCAGCACTGGGATTACAGGCCCGTACCTCACAGTCTTATCTGTGAGGTCTTATACCGAAGTCTGGTCCTTGTGCTTATGTGGTGATGAAGTTACCTCCTTGAGTCCATCCCAATAACCCAGTTTTCTGCACAGCATGAATCATTCTTTGAAATTACTTTGCTTGTTTATCTTTTTTTTTTTTTTAAAAAAAAAATCCATCATCTCTGTACCCTTCAGAAAAGAAGCATCATTCTATTTCCCCACAATTGTGTTTGCATCGCTGGTAATTTTCCAAAGCTAGGAAAAAATAACAAGATGAAGAGATATATGAGAAGCCAGAATGGAGACAGAGAGGTACAAACAGGCAGCTTGCAAGGGAGTTAATCCGCCTTAACCAGTTGCCTTAGCAAACAGGAGGGTCTGTTTGCACTCAACTCTTCTGCCTGCATGCACAAGAGAGACGCATAAAGGAGCAAGAAAGTGAGATCAGTTTTTGTCATCACAGAGTTTCAGATGCAGGGAGGAAAAGTCACTATGTATCAATCTATGTGTCCACTAAAGTCACAATGTAGCCACGGATAATAGCGCTGCAACTAGGATTCTTCAAAGAATGAGGCTGCAATCTGCTAGGAGTGGCTGTAGCAAGACTTGACCTTCTCAGGGGAGGCTTTTCTGGAGAGAGTGGCATTCCTCTCAGAACTTGAAGGCAGGTACAAGGAGTGTGCCTAAGGAGGGGAAGGAATAGCACCGTAGAAGGAGGAGCAGCATCTGTGCAGTGAAGAGCCCCAGCCCTAGCTCTGGCATTCGTGAATCAGGCTGTCTCCCTGCAGCCTCAGGACCCTAGCAGGTCATCCACCCTGGTCACAGGAGGGAGATGGCTGGCACCAGCACTCATTACCATTCTCCATGCTGGGGATCCTTATCCCTCACAGGGTGAACACTGAATGACTCGTGACAGTTTATCTGTCTACAGAAGACTTTTAATGTGTGTGTTTTATGGCACTAATGTTTGTACATCAGCCAAAGGACAGCCTTTAACACCAGCCTTGTCCCTTCGTTCTTTGAGTGAAGTGTGGGAAGTTAGCATTTTGGGTCTTTTTTCTTTGCTTCTGTCAGAACTTTCCCACTGTCTGAGAAAGCATTTCCTGTTTGCTTTATTTCATTTCCATGGGAGAGTCCTTAACTCTTGGTGAGTGGTCATGGAAAGTCTGCAGACATGAGTATGGGATGTTAGCCTTCAGAAAGTAGAGAGGAAGCTGAACACTCTTCTCTTTCACACCGACAAGCAGCCCTCTCTCTGCTCCCCAAATACAATGCTGGTCCAACCTTTATGCATTGGGTCTGTTATTCTCCATGCTTGGAATGCCTTCTCCTTCTGCAGACCTGTCTTTAAAAATCTACTTAAATTTCATCTGCTTTGGGAAATCATACACCTCTTAGGATTATTTTGCTAGCAAATGACAGAAACCCTCATTCTAAGTAGCTTATATTTAAAGAGGAATTTCATGGCCTTATGTGGCCGATTAGTCCTGGGAGAACTTGGCTTTGAGAACAATTGTATTAAGGACACACCAATGTCAGTAGGATCCAGGTGGGGGTTTGTTTTTTTTTTTTTGTTTTTCTTTATATTTGGTTTCCTCTTTTGCACAAATTCTTTCCCTATAAACTTCCGGGCTCACATCATTTAGAGACAGATGTACAACTTCTCATAAATCCCGAGAGGGTTTTACTCATTCCCATTGGCATGTCTTACATCTCGTAACCAGCATTAAACTTGGTTCTTTACTCAGAGAATAAAAGGCTCTGATATGGAAGACCATGGTCCCATGATGATCCTGCTGCATGGTGCTTATTGAATATTGCTTCATATCAGAAGTTCCTGGGTTTTTTTTATTTATTTTTGCTTTAGAGACATAATTTCACACCATAGCCTAGGAAGCCTCCAACTTCACACCCAGATTCACAGGCGTCCTTCTGCTTCCCCCTCGTCAGTGTTTAGATCACAAGTGTGAACCGCCATGTTGGACTCTGGTTCTCGATTTGTTCAAGCCCTAGATAGCCTTAGAAGACGGTGCCTTAAATCAAGCTAGAAATTCGCTCTGACAGATGAAACAAAGCTGGGAGCAAGAGTGTGATGCCAGGGATGACAGGCTGTGGCAGGGCCTCTATATAAAGATGTCAGTCAGTTAGGATGCATTTGGTGGTGCGTTTCTCCCTTCCACGAATCACATGGGGGCACAGGAAATTATAGTTTAAGGAAGCGAGCTCTGACCCATAGCCAAGAAACAGGGTAGAAGTTTGCCATGCAAAATTATAAGGAAAATAACATCGCTAACACATTTATTATGTGTGGCCGGCTTTGTGAAGAGTTCACTGTGTACACAAGGATCAAGTCATGTCTTTTCACTTCAGGAAGTCCAGTGGGGTCTGTAGTGGTTCTCTACCTCCTAATGCTACAACCCTTTAATATAGTTCCTTCTGTTGTGGGGACCCCCAACTATAAAATCATTTCATTGCAGCTTCATACCTCTAATATTGCTACTATTAGCCAGAGTAATGTGACCCACCCAAAAGGGTCAAGACCTACAGGTTGAGAACCACTGCTCTAGACCATTGAGAGATGATCGAAAAACTTAAGTTTGAAATGTGACTTTAAACCTATGTCTGGATTAGTCAGGTAGATGGGTTAAGGATACTTCAGAAAGAACACATGGGATTGGGCAAATGCTCTAAGCAAGAAGAATCAGGGAAACATGACCTATTTGAGGACATCACAGAACACAGTAGTAGAATGTGAAGAAACAGTCTGGCCAATGGAAAAATGTCTATGAGTGTGTGTCCAGACAGGGTTCATTTGAGGGAATAGGCTCAATCTTAAATGTGAGTGGCACCATCATGGGGTCTGGAGTGTGGACTAGATAAGGAGGGAAAAGGAAAAGTCAGCTGAGCAACTGGATTCATCTCAGCTTGCTGACCTACCCATACACTGAGAAAGCAGCCTCAAGATCCTGCCTCCGTGTCTCTCCTCCATGCCTAACTATCCCTACTCACTGACACTAAAGTAAGCCTCTATTACCTTAGCTGCCTCTCCTGAAGTCTCTGTGACCCGAGAACTGGTACATCAGTAACAAAGACATGGTGTAAAACAAAACCACAGGGGCTAACCTTGGGTTTTAGATGAACTTTGGGGCCTGGTAAGGTTGACTTTTTTTTTTTTTTTGTCTTTACTAACAAGAAACAGTTTTGAGCATGAAAAGGGCACCTCTGGGTTTCACTATTTATCCAAAAAAGAAGTCAGAAAAGAGACTGATTGAGGATCCATCATGTAGAACCACTGAGCTCATTATGATGATAAAAGCAGAGGCAGAGAGAAGGAGATCTGAGAGCTAGCCATGCATTCAACCCCCCAGGCTAGCACTCAGCCCTGGGGTTAGATACAGGTGGGTGGAGCAGAACCGATAGTGAGGTGCCGGGATAAATCCCAGCGCAGTGGTGTTTCCTTAGAATAAAGCAAAAGTCAAAGAAAAGAAATTAGAGAGGTGAACATTCCTAGTAAAGGAACAGAGGGACACAAAAAGAACTAGAGAGGCAAGGGTTTAATTAGAAAGGAGGTATGTCCACGTGCAGAGGCCTGGACAGAGAGTCAGCAGGAACCACTGTGTGAGCGTGAACAGGGAGACAAGCAGAAAATACAGAGTGGGGACCAAGTAAGTAGCTTGGTGTCAAGAACAAGATTTGTTTATTCCTAGACCACCAGCCAGGAAGAATTTCTGGGCATTTTAATGAGAAATGGTGTGTGTGTGTGAGTAAGCATAAATTAAGTTGTTGCCTTGGTGTGACAGCAGATAAAAGGTGAGTTTAGGCACATCGAGGGGATGGAGATGAGACTGCAGGAGGGAGATCATAAGGAGGCTGAGCCAGATGTTCCCAGATGTTTCCAGATGGAAGGATCTCTAACAATATCGTTTAAAACAGGTAAGGGGTGGGGGATAATGAAATACAAGGCAAGAGAAGGGTAAATAGCTGTCATCTTAAATATTATGCAGCCTATGAAGAGTTAGATGGCTCCCTCTCTATTAGGGGATTTACAGTCTAGGGAGGGCGAAAACTTTGCTTCATTTCAGAAGCTCTGATGAGCAACAGAAGATGAGAGGGGGAAAGCGTAGAATTGCAGAAGATGAGAGTATAATTCTCTTTGAGGGACTCACAGTAAACCTCAGAGAGAGAGAGAGAGAGAGAGAGAGAGAGAGAGAGAGAGAGAGAGAGGAGAGAGAGAGAATAGAAAATAGAAATGAGTAGAAACTGAGAGAGCACATTAGGATGCAAGCCCAAGCTCTTGTTTCTCCTGAAGAATCTGGCCATGAGATCTGCTGAGGCTTCCACTCTAACACATCTGGTCCCCTGTGTGGCTTTGTTTCTCTATGCTGGCAGCCATCAGAGCTAAGCATCCCCTGCAAAGTCCTCAAGCAGACCCATTGCCCTCTTAGGATAGTTAATGAAGGAGCTAATGAGATTGGCCTAACCTCTGGTCTCAGAGAGCCCTGGTGGGCACCCCGGCCTCCTGCAGTTCCCGATGCCACTCGCTGCTGCCTTTTGTCAGTTTCGCTGTTATTTCCTCTGACAGTTTTCAATCCTCATGACAACACTCATATCCAATCCAATTTATAGTGAATACCACCGGCTGTCTGCCCCCCTCAAACTCTGTCATAGCTTCCTGGGATGCCATCAGATAACACAGGCTGTGTTATGTATTATAATTATAATAATTATAATTCTCCCAGAAAGCTGGTCAAGGATCTCTTAATGCTCCATTCTCACCACTCTAAATAGCTCCATTTATAACAATAGCTGTGGGGCTGGTGGCTTTGACAAGAAGCTGTAATTAACCATGGTTTTCCTAGAATCATAGGAAGGAGACATTTCAGAGTAGGAAGAGGAGCAGGAGGTCACCTGATGACTCTTCTAACTGCCACACATTTAAAAAAAAATTTGTGCTATGTTCTCATTGGTCTATGAGACATGCTGAGAGCCAGTTAACATAACCATCCTGGAGTTGAGGGGACTGTGTTTCAGAGAAGTCACCTGATTCCTCAATATGACAAACCCAATAAAACAGCATGTGTGACCAAAAGTCACTCTTCTGGGTCTTAGGTGGCTTGTCTTTGCTGATAGAAGGACTAGGAATATTCCCACGAAGGCATCACTTAAGGGAAGACAACAATCATTGACGCAGCCTAGAGGAGTCAGACTTGTGAAGGATGCAGCCAGAGCTAAGAAGGGATGTATACACGAGTCTACAGGCTGTGACGTCAAACACTGCCTAGACTACTGAGCCAGGAGGGGAGGTACACACTAGTCTACAGGTGGTGATGTCAAATGCTGGCTAGACTACTGTCCAGGTTCAACTGGAGCTATGACCTTCTGGCCCCAACACTGACTTTAACACTTGAAGTTCCTATTCCCTCCAGCTCTCAATTGTCCCCTTTGGCTGGGGATTGAACCCAGGGACTCATACATGGCAGGCAAGTGTTCTATCGTGGAGTTGTATCCCCAGCCCTCTTCAAGTTCTAGATTTTAATATTCTACGTTTTGTCAAAATGCTTAATGTTTTCCTTTGACATTTCTTTATTGAGTATTCTGATACCAAAGAGTTTCTATATACATTGGAAAGTTACAACTGTGTCAGGCACCAAGACATGTATCTACTCATTATGATAATTCATGCATATGTAAAACAAGACAGAGTCAAAGCTACTACTGAATTTGGAGGAAGGGGGAATTTTTTTTTCTCCCTAATGTGACTTAGGGAGACTTTCTGAAAACTACCAGGCATCTTCTAGACACTAAAAATGGGTGGTTTTTAGCAGGTGATAGCATTCAGCTGCTGGTCTCTGGGGTAAAGCACCTGAAGAGTGGAGAATGGATGGAGAAGGGTGAGACCCTAGTATTGTTGCTAAATCTAATCCCTTCTTACTTACTTTAAAACTTTTATGCTTATTATTCATAACCAGAAAATATATTAGAATATTAGAACATATTATTTATGCCCAGAACATGTGTAGTATAATCTATTTTTATAAACATACCTGTGTAGTTATATTCTCAAAAATGTTTCTAGTGGAAGTTGATATCAGAATATCAGAAGTATACAGAAAGCAACCGCTGGACAGAAAATGATGCTTGTGTGGTGTTTTGTTTGTTTGTTTTTTGTTTATTTGGTTTTTTGAGACAGGGTTTCTCTGTGTAACAGTTCCAGCTGTCCTGGAAGTAGCTCTTGTAGACCAGGCTGGCCTCAAACTCACAGGGATCTGCCTGCTTCTGCTTCCCGAGTGTTGGGATTAAAGGCGTGCATCACCACCTGGTGCTTGCATAAGTTTCTAATGGTCCCTTTGGAGTAGGTACTTTGTATGTTTTCAATTTTGTTGCTGTCTGTGCTTTCCAGTTTCCATAACTCTGCTCCTATTGGCATTTTTTTCCTACTTTTAGTAAGTTCCCAAGCTGTGCTTAGACTGCTGGCTGAGCCTTTCTTTCACATATGTAAATGGGGGTGGTTGGAGAATGACTCAGCAGTTAATAGTGATGCTGACCATTTGGAAGATCTAGGTGCAGTTCCAAGTGCACACAGCAGGTGGCTCCCAACCACCTGTTACTCTAGCTCCAGGGTATATGATGCCCTTCTTCTGGTCTCTTTCAGCAACTGCACATACACACATACAAATACACATGCACATACAAATAAATAAATAATAAAAGAAATCAATCCATGCTTGATTTTATATGTATCCCTGTTGGCTATATTTTCAGATATAGCTCACAAATTTTGATACCATTTCATTTCATTTTATTCAGTGGGTTTTTAAAAATTTTCTTAAGGCAATTGTTTGGACTCTTCACATGCTGTTTAAGTTGGCATAGCTGCCTCTGTTGATAAGTTCAAACTGGAGTGGATTGTAGTTATTTCAATTTGTCTGAACATGCCAAGGCTTGTTTTATAGTGCAGGATTTGGCCTCTTTTGTTCATATTTTGGGGGTCTTGAAGAGAATGTGAACTCTGCTGCTGTTGGATGGAGCATTTGGCAAATATTGACTAGATCCTACTGATGGATGCTGCTGTTGGGTAATTCTGTATCCTTATTGACTTTCTGTCTTGTTGTTCTATCAGCTGTTGAGAAAGACCATAAAAGTTTTCAGTGTAATTGTAGATTTATGTATTTCTCCTTTCCTTTCCGTTTTCAGCCCAGGCGTTTGGCCATTTTATGGTTTGAAAACATCTGCAATGCATCCGAGTGGATTAATGCTTTTATCAATGTGTGTTGTCTCTTTTGGTGCCTGGGTGGATTAATACTGTAATCAGTATATGTTGTCTCTGTCTTTGTCTGGTAACTCTGATATTAATAAGTCTGATATTAATAGAGACTCCTCCTTACAGTTCAGCACTGCTGGAATGTTGTATTTTCCTACCTATGGCTGTCTGCTTAGATCATATCAACAACGGCTTTCTTTCAGATAAGAGCTCAAGATTCATGGCTTACCAATGGCTACCTCGCGATCCCCATAAAATATCTTCTTAAAGTTAGCATATTCAGTTTATTTTCATTTAACATACTTATTGATGTGATGCATTTAATTTTATTGTTTTTTTTCTCTGATTAGGTTGTTTTTATTTGTTTCTATTTTCTTTGCCAAATCCTGAATATCTTTTATAATTTCATATTGATAATCTCTAGGATGTGTGTGTGTGTGTGTGTGTGTGTGTGTGTGTGTATTTGGTGATGGGATGGTGGGATGGGACTTGACAATGTGTACTCGATAGGCAAGAGCCTATGGAGTTGCATATCTATTTCTGTGACTTACTATTATATTTATTTGGTTGTTTTCTTAGTGGTTTCTCTGGGCTCTGTTCCTATATTGCATGTGAACGACAGAGTGCAGTCCACTAAATGCAGATTTTCTTAGCCTATAGTATAAGCTTCATCTTCTTTTCTGATCTTTCTCGTTCTTCCTTTAATTCTTTGCTTCATCAAAATGCCATAGACAGTAGGCCTTTCAACCACAGTGTTCTAATTCCTAACTCCCTCAGGAAAGGAAGTCAGGCACAGGTGTTGACAGCATGGTTGGGCCCTGATAAGCACACTTTCCTTGTGTTGAAGATGACTGTTTCTCTCTCTCTCACTTTGCCCTGACAGGTCTGAGAGAGAAAGAGAGAGAGAAATCGCTCTAGAGTCTCTTCTTGCAAAGATACCAACCCCATCATGAAGGCATCGTTTAAACGTAATTAACTCCAAAGGCCCCATTCCTAGACACCATGGCTTTGTGTGTTAGGGCATTAACAGATACATTTGGCAGGAAACGGTGAAGTCTTTATAGATTCACAGGTCACATGGTTTACTCCATGTTCCCAGGAAGTTCAATGAAGCAGTCTGAAGAGACAAAAGCAGTTTTTCTCTCCTTCTTTTCTTGATTATTTATCTTAGCCTTTTACACTATAAAACTTCAGCACCCAGTCTACAAAGGCAGTTCTTCATCCAGAAGGAGGTGCTGGAATCTGGGGTGAAGCTAAGAATAGATTTGGATTCAGTCATAGATGAATTCCGTAGCCAACTCCCCTATGGAACTGCCAGCTTCTATAGAGTTAGCATTGTAAACTATGATACCTATTGCAATAAAATCTACACCGTTTTATCTGCCAGCAGCTCAGAGCTAATTAGACACTAATTGAAAGAATTTCTCAATGCCTCATTTCACTGTGTAGGCATGGGCAATGCAAGTGTTATTTTGTGTGTGAGATTCTGAGGGTGGGAACCACACATTTGAAGCCATGGGATATGTATCAAGCTCTAAGCACTGATCAGACAAATGGTTTCAGGGATTACAGAGCCCCACGTTTCCTAGCTGAGAGTGTGTGTCCCCAGTCATGCGCCAGAGAACACAGGGCGCTCTGAAGAAAGAGCGCTCGCCGTTCAGGGGAAGCAATCACGAACACCACAGAATGGAAGGCAGTTTTAGAAAAAGGCAGTCATAGATGTTGTGATGGTTAATTTTGATCCTCAGTTCGATGAGTTTTAATACTGCCATAGAAACAAAGCTGATTGCATGCCTATGAAGGACTATTAAGGCTAGGCTAGCCTCTGTGCATGTCTGTTAGGAATTGCCTAGATCTCATCTTACACACAGGCAATAAATCCCCAGGGATGGGGTCCCTGACAGAATGCAAAGGAGAGGGTGTACTGAGCCACAGCAGTGTTCTTCTCTCTCTGCTTCCTGACTGTGGATGTGATGTGGCCAGTCCCTTCATGCTCCTGATACCGTGATGTCCCTGCCATCATAGACTGTGCCTCCAAACGTGACCCACAGTAAATCTCCATGAGTTGCTGCTGTCAGGTTTCCTGTGACAGTAGTGAGAAAAGTAGCTAATACAGGTAAATTGTCAGCAAAATTAAAACTGGAGCCTGTGAAAGAAGAAAAAAAAATAAAGAAGCCTCCATGGCAGAGACAAGTTTATTTCAGAATAAGCCTAAGAGAAGTCCCCATAGGAGGAGGTGAGAAAGCCAGTTTCTCTGGGGGAAGGGCTCAGAGTCTGCTTAGGACAGCCATGGTAGTGGTTAAAGTAGCTTGTGCAGAAATGGTGTAGTGGTATTAGCAGTGCTGACTTTGGGAAATTGAAGCTCTTCATCACAGGAGAGAGAGAGGCTATTCAGATGGAGTGTAGCCACAGGAGAGTAGTCTTCTGTCATTCTATTGTTTTCAAGGCTCCCTTTACAGTGTAGGATGACATGTCAAAGACACTGAGATTTGGGTCATGAATTACATCGGACAGTTCTGCACATCTTACTTGGGTGCATGTTTTCATTTTCTTTGTATTCTTCAGTGGCTCCTAAATCGGCACCCATAGAAACATGGTCTGGGGAGCTGTCCCTTCTGAAGAAAATGTAACAACAGTCAAAATCTCTGGACAAAGGACCTGAGTGTGTGGTCTTCAGTTTTATTTTTAGTCATTTAATTTTATAAATTAAAGCACTCTGGCCATTATAACATGAAGCCAGCTTGGGAAATCATTAAAGTGGGAGAAGAAATTTAAGAAAGAGGGAATAATCAGATAGTGCAGTGCAGGCAAATAAATCTCAGCAAGAAGGTTGTAAACTTGGGGCTAGCCTGGAATATAGAGAGACTGGCTCAGAGAGAAAAGGGGGTGAGAGGAAATGAGAAAGGGTGAGAAGAGAGAAGGGAAGGGAGGAATGGAGGAGGGAGAGAGGAGAGGGAGGAGAGAAGAAAATGAAAGGAGATGGGGGAAAGGAGGAAAAGAAGTGGGGAGAAGGGAGGTGGGAGTATGGAGGGGGAGGGAATGGGAGTGGGATAAAAGAAGATGAGAGGGGAGGGAAAGACAAGGGGGTGGGGAAGAAGGGAGGAGAGCAGAGGAGAAAAGGAGAAGGGAGGGTAGAGAGGGGGAGCTGGGAGGGGAGGAGAAGGGAGAAGAGTAGTAAAACAAGGGCGGTCTTTCCCTTTATACCACCTCCAGCTGCAGCTGCAGGGCAGGCATGAGCTCCCTGGGGCCCCAGAGCCTGTCACTGTGGGGGCTGAAGCTCCTAAGCAGATCTCTGGATATATGTGATGTGTCTATCGCTATGATCTCCACCATCACATATGTAATTGTCTGGGGTCAATTCCCCACACTCTAAATCTGAGAAACCCATTTGGGGGACTTGAACTTGCATCCTTTGGAAGAAGAGTCCGTGCTCTTAATCACAGATCCACGTCTACAGTCCCTGCTCTACTTTCTCTTATTTCATAATTATTTTATATAGTCACAGAGCAGAGCGCATAACTAAGGTAACACTGCTGCACCAGAGGTCTCATGCACATGTAACGGCTGCACTTTCAGCAAGAACAAAGAGTGATGCAGTATGGGAGGTCTCCACAGCTTGCTCGGTATTCACTTCAGTCTATGGATAGAGGCTGTCAAGTCTCCAGGACAACACAAATTTCAGTGTGATTATGGTGCCTATGGGGTTACAAGTTCATCTCTTGCATGCTACACAGATCTATATACTGGGGTAAAGTGAGAGGGTATAGGAAACTCATCTTTCGAGAGAAAGTAAGATAAATATCTAGTCAATCTAACTTCACTATGGAAGGTGAACAAACCAGGGCCGAATCTGTGTGACCCACAAATTGTTCTCATTTCCTTTCTGTTGCTGTGATAAAGCCCTCTTACCAAAAGCAGCTTAGGGAAGGAAAGAATCTATTCAACTTGCACTTCCAGGCCACAGATCGTCAGCGAGGGAAGTCAGGCAGAGATCAGTTAGGCCTGCTTGCTGTTCTGCACAGTTCCACCTCTGACCCAGGAACACACTTCACGGCTAAGAAGTACAGCAGGAGCCATGGAGGATGCTTGCTGGCTTGTTCACAGATTTATGCTTGGCTAGCTTTTTTATACAGCCTAGTGTCTTATTATCTAGGGAATGGTGCCATCCACAACGGGCTGGGTTCTTTTACATTAATGAACAAACAAAAGAATCCTATGGGACATAACCATAGGCCAATTTGATCTAGGCAGTCCTTCAATTCAGACTTCCTCCTCAGGTGACTCAGGGCTGTGTATGTCAGGTTGACCTACATCTAACTAGAACACCAAGGAGCGTTCAGCAGATATTTTGTGCTGTGTTTATGCCAAGAATAAATACAGAATGTCCAGGAGGGCAGAAGATGTAGACTCTACCATCAACTTGACTTCTGGAACAGGTAAGATGCATGTGACTCTAGGAAGACATACAATGCTGGCTACTGGGGGTTTTAATTAGGGGAAGGCTTGTTCATATATGTATGAGAATGTGTGTATGTGTGTGTGTGTGTGTGTGTGTGTGTGTGTGTATGTGTGCACAGGTTCACATGCATGTGTGAAAGTTTGTGAAGGACAGAGGAGAACTCTGGGTGTTGTTTCTCAGTGCTGCATTTTTTTTTAAGATCAAGTATAATTGAGTGATTGGCTAGCTAGCCCCAGGAATCCCCCATGTTAGCCTCCCTAGCACTGGTGTAATAAACACACACCACCCACCATTCCTACTTTTTACACAGGGGTACACACAGATTCTATGAATCAAACTCAGGTCCTTATACTTTCATACAACAAGCAGCCTACGAACCGAACCATTTCCCCACCCTAGCTCTTGGACGTTTTGTTGGTATGCCAGACCTTGTTGACTACCCAAGGAAGGCCTTGACCTCTAAAGGAGTGGATGGGGGATAGGGAGCAGGGAGGGGGGCAGAAGAAGGGGAAGGAGGGGGAACTGGGGTTGGTATATAAAATAAAAAGTAAATTTTTGATAAAAAAAAATATGAAAAAAGAAAAAAAATACAAACATAAAAATAAAAGAGCACTTTTGGATGATGTAGGATAGTGTAAGTAAAGGAATTAAAATTTAGGGCAAGGAGGAAAAGGGAATAGAAAAAGACAATCCAGGACAGATGGGGCATGTCCCCTTACTTGCTGTGGCACTGTGGGATGAGATTCCAAGCTTGTTCTCACTGGGACCTGAGTGCAATGGTGACACCTGCACAGCTTGGTGTGAGAGACTAAGGCTTGGTCCCTGATAGGCACTAGAGACGCTTGGAAGGAGAAGCTGGGGCCTGGGCACATGGCTCAGTTGTTGAAGTGGTTTAAAGGGGAATGGCCCCCCAGACAGTCTCGTTTGAATGCTTGGCCCACAGGGAGTAGCACGATTAGGAGGTGTGGCCTTGTTGGAGGAAGGTCATCACTGTGGGGGTGGGCTTTGAGGTATCAGATGCTCAAGCCTAGTGTAGTGTGATGCTCACTTCCTGCTGCCTGCAGACCCAGATGTAGAACTCTCAGCTGCCTCTCCAGCAACATGTCTGCTTGCACGCCACCATGCCTTCTTCCATGATGATAATAGAATAAACCTCTGGATTGTAAGTTAACCCCAATGAAATGTTTTCCTTTATAAGATGGGCTGTGGTCATGGTTTCTTCTTCACAGCAATAGAAACCCTAATTAAGGCAGTAGAAATAGTGCTTGCTGTACAACCATGAGGGCCTGTGTTCAAATCCGAACACTCAAGTAAAAAGCGGCACATGACTGTGGGTGTCAGTAATCCCAGGACTGTATAGGGATGAGACAGGAGGATTGCTCTGCTCTCTGACTGTCATCCCAGCTCCAGGTTCAGTGAGAGGCCATATCTTCAGTGATATGGCAGAGAGTGACAGAGTGGGACACTGGATGTCTTCCTCTAGTCTTCATGTGCATACATGGGCATAAACATCCTCACACATTTATATGTTCATGACACATATCAACTGTAAACATCACACACTCTCACACACACATGCACGCACACCACGTACACACCAGGTAAAGAAAGGAAGGAACTAGAAGATTATCTGTCCAAACAGCTGACTCCCAGGGTCTCTGTATAAATAAAGTATTTATTGCAATGTAGGTGATGTGCCTGGTCCACAGCCTGCCCGTAATAAGTGTTTGCTGGATCTGAATGGGAACATTCTTCTAAAGACATCAACAAACACAGGATTGTCTGTGAGCATTCTTGAAAATTGCTGCCATGCATGGCATGTATCTAAACCAGGATCCATTTGTCAGAGAAATCTAGTGTGACCTCTGAAGTAGTCCTTGGTCCTCTGAACTTGAAGACAGCTCCTACCCTCTTTTCACTTCCTTTGTGTGCACTGGAATCTTGCTCATTTATAAGAGAGTTTCCCAGGTGCTCCATGATCTAATGTGTGGCTTCCCCTTTATAATTATTGCATCTTTCTTGTTTTAGAAGATATGTTCTCAAAAAGCCTTCTAACACAGGCAACACATAAAAATGCACTTACGTCCTTATAAATTGAAGATGGCTCATCGCTGCTCCCTTGTTTTCTAAAGTCCATCTCCTTCCTGGTGTTTGGTACTACAGGTCTCTTCATAGAACTCTTTGTGAATGCAAAGTCTACAACAGAGGAAAGGACTCATTCCTTAGGGCACTGAAAGTGGAGCTAAGAAACAGCACTGCTGTGAACAAAAAAGAAATGCAGTTGGTGACTGGATAGACAATGGTGAGGATGATCATGGAGGTGTTCGGAAGGAAGGCAGTGATGGTGAAGATGATCATGGTGATGTGGTAATGATGGCAGGGATGATGATGACCCTTGTGATTATTGATAATAATGATGATGATGATAATGATGATGATAATGATGGTGATAATGATGGTGATGATGATGATGTGATGATGTGATGGTGATAATGGTGATGATGATGATGGTGATGGTGATGATAGTGATGGTGATGATGATGATGATGGTGATGTTGGTCATGATGACAGTGATGATCACTTCAAGGTGATATTGGTGATAATGATGGTGATGATAATAGTGATGGGGAGATTCAGGTAACAAGGGCAGGTGGACAGGGACAGAAAGGAGAAGAGAGCAGGACTCACAGACAGGAGCATGACGAGAACAGAAGCATAGATTTATGTGAGGGACTTCAAAGAAAAAGAGAAAACATCCTACATGCAGATTGCTCTGGCATGTGGGAACATAAACAGCCTCTCCTCTGGGATCAATTATAACAGATGTTACAACCAGATTGAATGTGGATGTTTGACAAATTAGGGATCAGAAATGGCAATCGTATGGCCCTCCACATGTCAGCATCTGAGTACTGTATCAACTGTCATTGTGCCCATAATAACTCTGTAGAATCCACCACATGTGGACTGCAAATTGTGACAGAACACATAGATTTTAAATATCAA
>PVIU01028912.1:0-18295 GCA_004026605.1 Ondatra zibethicus
AAAAAAAAAAAAGAAAACAATAAGAGTTTTGTTATTCATTACTTAGGATTCTCTTGATAAAAGATGAATCAGTTTTAAAGAATCTAGTACTACAAGAAGCCAAGAAGAAAGAGTCTGTTCGAAATGCTGAAGCAAAAATTACTAAACTTACAGAACAACTTCAAGCAGCTGAGAAAATCCTCAGTGTTAACAGGATGTTTTTGAAGAAGCTCCAAGAACAAGTAATGCTCTTTATAAAACATTAAATGTCATAGTCTTTTGTTTACTGCATTTTTAAAAAAAGAATTTTATTTTTATTCCTGTGTATGTGTCTGGTGTCTGCCATGTGTGCTGGCGTTCATTGGAGTCAGATGGTACTGTATCCCCTGGAGCTGGAGTTACAAGAAGGTTGTGGGCTGCTGGTTGTGGGTGCTAGGAGCTGAGCTCCAGTCCTCTGGAAAAGCAGTTAACTGCTGAGCCATCTCTCCAGTCCCAATACTGCATATTTTTAGAGACTCCCTCTCTGTGTGTGTGTGTGTGTGTGTGTGTGTGTTTTCTTCCCTCTAAAGCAAAGGGGAAGAAATTGAACATACACTATCAATATATATGTAACATGCAGTTTCTTATTGAGGGGGACATAATATTTGAGTATTTTTGGGTTGAATACCTCTAAAGCTATTGTGAGGGTATTTCCTAAGATTTTCTTTTATGTTTTCTATTTTCAGATTCACAGAGTTCAGCAGCGTGTTACCATTAAGAAAGCTTTGACTCTGAAGTATGGTGAAGAGTTTGCTCGGGCAAAAGCAGTGGCCAGTAAAGAACTAGGGAAACGCAAACTGGAACAAGATCGTCTTGGAGTAAGTTGCTTGTAGGAATATTTTTGGAAAGCAGGTTTTTTTGTTCTTCTTCTTTTTTTTTAAATACTTCTAAACTAAGAGATGTATAGAGTAACTCCAACCTTGCTGCAAATTCAGAGAGAACAGATTATATTAATATTCTCTATAAGATCTGGAAGAGGATATTTTTAAATGATACATGTTTAGATACTTTTAAAATTTATTTTGCATTGGCTTTAGTTTTTGTCGGTCACACATTAACTAGCAGAAGTATGTTGACTTGTTAAATTATTTGGTGCTCCTTTTCTATTTAGTTTTATTATGCTTGTATTATATTCTACTGGCACACAATTATCTTGTGAGGAATTGTATGTGATTGCATAAAGTGCTGTAAAATATTTACTTCTCTCCCCCAGCCAAACAAAATGATGAGATTGGATAATTCTCCAATATCAAGTCCAAGAAAACATTCAGCAGAATTAATTGCTATGGAAAAAAGACGATTACAAAAGCTAGAATATGAATATGCCTTGAAAATTCAAAAGTTAAAAGAAGCCCGCGCCCTCAAAGCAAAGGAACAACACAATCTTGTTCCAGTTGTGGAAGAAGAACCTGAGTTTTCTTTACCGCAACCCTCACTTCATGATCTGACACAAGATAAATTAACCTTGGACTCAGAAGAAAATGATGTTGATGATGAAGTTTTGTCAGGTTCAAACAGAGAACGAAGAAGATCGTTCCTAGAGTCTAATGCTTTTACTAAGCCCAACCTTAAGCACACTGATACCCCTAACAAAGAGTGCATCAACAAACTCAGTAAAAGTACTGTAGAAAAGCCAGAACTTTTTCTAGGGTTAAAGATTGGTGAACTACAAAAATTATATTCAAAAGCTGACAGCTTAAAACAATTGATTTTAAAAACTACCACAGGCATTACAGAAAAGATTTTGCATGGTCAGGTAAGTGGGATTTCGTATTCTGTATAAAATCTAGAGTTTACTCAATGCCTCATTTGTCATGTAGAATTATTGTGATGTTGGGCTTTTTTTGCAGGAGATCTCTGTGGACGTGGATTTTGTTACAGCACAGAGTAAAACAACAGAAGTGAAGCCATGTCCTTTCAGACCCTACCAGAGTCCTCTTCTAGTCTTTAAATCCTACAGGTATAAAAGAGAGAGTTAATAGTTTGAGTTTCAGGGTTACTCTGGCTCTTAATGCTTTATGTTAAATATATGTTACTAAATAGAAGCATTTAAATTGCAGTCAACTGGAAAATCTTTTTATGGAAGTCAAAAATGTATATTGCTATTGTTCTCAAATCATTTCAGAAAGTACGGTTTAGCATGTTCTTTGGGTTCAAATTCTGTTAAGTATTTTAGAACTAGAGTCTTGTGAAATTTATTCATTTATTTATTAATTTAATACTAGTTTTTTTAAAGATAGACTCTCACTACATAGCTGTGACTGTACTGGAACTTGCTTTTTAGCCTCAAACTTGAAGTAATCCTCTTGCCTTTGCCTCCCAAGTGCTACAGCATCTTATAGCTGTGTGTTACCATTTTCGAGGACAGTAAAGATGTTCAATTTTGAGTTTTTAATATTAACACTCTTCAGTTGTCATTGACCAGCCTTTAGAATATTGTCTTAGACATTCTTAGATGGCTAATGTTTGTCCTACATTTTCAGAATGCTAGAAGTTTTGGACTGCTAAATTAGCATGATTTTATGATAAAATTGTAAAGCATTTAATAGGTAGTATCACGTCATGTCCTAGCATTTGTATTGGCTAGTAATGTATACAAGAAATACTTTTAGAATACAGCATTATTTATATTTTTTCTGCCTAATAAATAGTTTTTTATTATATTTTTTGGTGATTGTTGTTTATTTGTGCTGGGAATTGAACTGAGGGCCTCATACATGCTAGGCATGTACGCTATTACTGAATGCTTCCCAAGCTTTTTTTTTTTCTCCTTTCTTTTTATGAGATGGAGCCTTTTTATATCAGCTTGGCTTTCTTTGAACTCAGCCTCCAAATGTTGAGAAAGAGTTGTACACTACCTCCCTCAGTTTTCTACTTGACGTCTCTCATGTTCTCATTATAAAAGTAGCTTATTATTATTACTTATATTCTGGCTATTTGTATTACTTTTGAGTGTTGATTTGATTAGGTAAGCATTTTAACTGAGAAAGGAAAACTTAAGAAAATGTCTAGCTCTTAGAGAAATGTGTGTGGACTATAAGTTGTCTATTCATTGTCTTTCTAGATTTAGTCCTTATTATCGAACCAAGGAAAAGCTTCCCCTGAGTTCAGTATCATACAGTAATATGATTGAGCCAGATCAGTGTTTCTGCCGTTTTGATTTAACGGGAACATGTAATGATGATGATTGTCAGTGGTGAGTAGTTTTGATTTGAAAGAAACGTGTAGAGAAAGTTATGGTTCCGTGACTTGGAACAGTACATGGTTATCTCTTGTGCTATTTTATTTTAGGCAGCATGTGCAAGACTATACACTTAGCCGAAAACAGTTGTTCCAGGACATTCTATCATATAACCTGTCGTTGATTGGCTGTTCAGAGACAAGTACTGATGAGGAAGTTGCTTCTGCAACAGGTTTGTAATGATTTCTAAATCCTATAGTGAAGTAGAAAGTACTTTATTATAAAATTTGATGCAGAAACCATAGATTACTAGCAAACACTTGTGAGATAGTATTGTCGAATTTCTCCCAAGATTTTGGTGCCATATAATGTCTTTTGGATTAAAGGAATCAATATTTATAGATACGTTTATTTATTATCATTATCCAGAGTTATTGTAAAGTCACTGAACTTATTTTATCATTCCTCATTTGGGCCTTCTACTTTTACTTAATAACGTAGTTCATTTTAGTTCATGGACTGCCAACCCCAGTTCATATTGTGGTATGGTGGGAAGGAGTTGTCATAGTAATTAAACTAACCATAGGCCTTGCCCTTTCATAAGTCATAGGTGTTTACTGACTAGTACCATATATAGCTTAAATCTTAAGTTATTTGCTTCATAATCTTTAATTAGTATAGTTATTGCAGTCACATTTTTATATTAAATATAGTATCATTTTTATTTTCAGAAAAGTATGTTGAAAAACTTTTTGGAGTAAACAAAGACCGAATGTCAATGGACCAGATGGCTGTTCTCCTTGTTAGCAATGTTAATGAAAGTAAAGGTCATAGTAAGTATGTATGTGTGTGTATGTATGCATGTGTGTTTCTTACTTCTGTGTGACTGCAAACTGTCTGGCATTACATTCTTAAAGTGAATGTTGTCTTTTATTACCGTAATCAAATAAATGTAGCTCTTTTAAAAGTCTTTGATATAATAAAGAAAATACTTAGTTACATTGGTTAACAATCTTCTCCTGTGTTAGCACCTCCATTTACAACTTACAAAGATAAAAGAAAATGGAAGCCAAAGTTCTGTAGAAAACCTGTATCAGAGAATAACTTTAGTAGTGACGATGAGCAGTCTGCAGGACCAATTCAGTATGGTAAGAAGTTACTTCATTTGAACTCTAGAATTAAGTGGTGTTCCCTTTGTCAAAATACTAACAATTCTTTCAGTGTATCTACTAACCTAGTCTATAAAATGTATTTTCTTAAACTTGTACAATTGGTGTTTTTCATTGGCTTAAATGCAATTGCAGTATAGTTATTCATTGTGCAGAATTGATCCTAACATTTTAGAACGTTTTATTCATTCTCTCTGCTCAAGAAATAGAATGAACAAACTCTAATATATATGGTGCCTCATGTATTTGCAAACATGCTTTAGTGGGGTGAGCATAGCTTCATTTGAAAACCACTGCCTTTCAGAGTCTTGAAAGGACATATTCTTTTTTGCTTTATTTTGGAGTCTGTGTTTTCTGACATGGCAGTAAACTAGGTGTGTGTGTGTGCGCGTGTGCGTGTGTGTGTGTGTGTGAAACCAGTGAAGAAACTCACTGTAGAGTACATCCTGCATTCTTATTTTTAGTTTGCATAATTTTTGGATTAATATTGAGGTCCAGGTACACTCATGTGCTTATTTGTGATTATGTAATGTGTAATTCTGTAGTTGAGATGAAGAAGAAACACCTTGTAACTTTTAATTTAGAGCTCCCCCTCACACACATATATACACAGGCTAAGGTCTCATGTAGCCTAGGCTGGCCTTGAACTCCTGATCCTCCTGCCTCCACCTGTGGAGTGTTGGGTTTATAGGTATGCACCATCATGGC
The DNA here is from genome assembly GCA_004026605.1 of Ondatra zibethicus. Classification (NCBI taxonomy): domain Eukaryota; kingdom Metazoa; phylum Chordata; class Mammalia; order Rodentia; family Cricetidae; genus Ondatra; species Ondatra zibethicus. The sequence continues at coordinate 5,077 of PVIU01028912.1, forward strand.
TGCATTTTAACTTTTAGTTTAGTTTTTAAGTTATAATTCATAATTATTGTTGATATCACTTACCCTTAACATAATTAACATGTTTAATATAATTTACCAGCAGACCATACCTCTAGTTCATAAACTGAGTCCTATTCTTATTTCCCTGGTGCTTGAAACAGCACCATTTGTACTTCCAGAAGTGTTGAGGTTTGAACGGTTAATTTTCTGATAGTTCAACTTTACACTTGGAAATCATTTAACTACCTTTCACTAGAATCTTCAGCGATGAGAAAATTTCCTGCCCTTGGGTTGTTAAAGAAGATATAAAGCTAATGTACTTGTTCTTACAGCCTTCCGACCAGAGAACCAAATAAATGTTCCAGCTTTGGATACTGTTGTCACTCCAGATGATGTTAGGTATTTTACCAGTGAAACTGACGACATTGCTAATTTAGAAGCAAGTGTACTCGAAAATCCTTCTCATGTACAGCTTTGGCTAAAACTTGCATACAAGTGCTTGAATCAAAATGAGGGGTAAGTCAGCTTCACATTGTTTTGAAATGTTTATACCTTTATTTTGCCAGACGTTTCTGTCCAGCCTGGTCCCACAGCCGTTTAGTCCCAAAGAAACACACAGAGGTCTACATTAATCATAAACTGGTTGGCCTATTTACTCAGGCTTCTTATTAACTCTTTCTTACCTCTTAAATTAGCCCATAATTCTTGTCTGTGTTAGTCACATGGCTTGGTTCCTTTTATCAGCAAGGCATTCTCCTCTTCCTCTGCAACTGAGTGACATCTGCAGACTTACCATTTTCTCTTCCCAGAATTCTCCTGTTCTCGTCGCCCCGCCTCTACTTCCTGCGTGACTACTGACCGATCAGCATTTTATTGAAACAATACAATATAAGTGACAGAGTACAAGACCATTGCCCCACAGCACCTTTTTTTTAAATTTTATTTTATTTCACCTGTGGTCATCAGGTTTCCTTCTTATTATCAGTGGAGTCTTTTGTTTGAGACAGGATTTTACTCTGACTGAGGTTGGTCTGCAATTTGCTTCATGGCCCTGGCAGTCTGAGTGCTGAAACTGCAAATGTAAGCTATTGCACCTGGTTTTAGTATTTTAGTTTGGGTTTTGTTTTTTTTTTTTTTTTTTGGATTTTCGAGACAGGGTTTCCCTGTGGCTTTGGAGCCTGTCCTGAAACTAGCTCTTGTAGACCAGGCTGGTCTCGAACTCACAGAGATCCACCTGCCTCTGCCTCCCGAGTGCTGGGATTAAAGGCATGCGCCACCACTGCCCAGCGAGTATTTTAGTTTTTGAAACAGGATCTTCCCATGTAACCTGATTGGTCTAGAATTTGCTGTGTAAATGAAGATCACCTTGAATTAATGCTTTCTTATTTTTACTTCCAAAGTACTGAAATTACAGGTGCATTCCATCATTCCTGGCTTTGAATCTTTGTTTTGTTTTTTAACAAAGCTGAAACTATTCTGTTGTTGCTCTAAACCTAGTAGAAAAGTTTAAGAATAAAGCTTCATTTTGTATTCATGGCTCAGTGGATAATAGGTGGTAAATTCTACTGAAGTTTGTTGCACATGTATCTTTAATCTTAGCAGGTGGCTCTATGTAAGTTTGAGGCCAGCCTAGTCTACATAGTGAGTTCCAGGCCAGCCAAGGCTACACATAGTGATAGCTTGTCTTAAAAACCAAAAAGGAGCTAGGCGGTGGTGACAGACGCCTTTAATCCCAGCACTCAGGAGGCAGAGACAGGCGGATCTCTGTGAGTTCAAGGCCAGCTAGGTCTAAAGAGTGAGTTCTAGGACAGGCTCTGAAGCTACAGAGAAACCCTGTCTCCAAAAACAAAAACAAAAGTCTTTTAGTAAAATTTTGATGAGAGTAGGAAAGATTTAAATTTTAGGTTAATTTGCAATGGAGATTAAAGTTCACTTAAACATCTTCAAATTCTGATGGAATTGGTCTTTTTCTGCATGTGGTTATTTTCAAGTCATGATAAATAATATATTTAACAGCTAGTAGTTTCTGTTACAAATTTCATACTGGGCTTTTTAATAGTGGAGAGCAAGCCAGGAATAATGTTTACATTGTAATTTTAAAGTATAATGAGAAGCAGTCTGCTGGGAAAGATTTATCTTAAAACTTAGTATAAACTGTTAAAGAAGGCCATGATAAACCACACATACCTGAACATAGTCTTATTTAAGTTGCCTGTGTGTGATTTCCATGAGAATGGGGTAAGTTACAGTGCTTTCTTGTCTTACTTGTTATTGAGTAAAGGACAAAAGAACTGTACATTACTCTATGAATAGGATCATGAGAGAATTATCTTCTTTAAGAGATAGCAAGCCTTTGAGGTGAAAAGAACTATATTGAAAGCATTGATATTTTGTGCCAGCAGTAGCTGACCTTGAGAGAGAGAGTTGTTTAAGTTTTCCTGTTTTCAGACAGTATAAATCATAAAAAGTATTGCTGAATATGTACATAGATCACATTTGAAGTTGATAATCTTAGTGCTTTTATTACATTATGTTTTATCTGTGGTAAATGCTTACTGAGTTTCTACTTTTTATTACTGTGGTCCTGGCTTGTAGGTTCTTATAGAAAGTAGAGTTTTAGTTTGGTTCATTTGATTAGCTCTACTTAGATGTTAAATGTTGTAATATATTTTATTTAGTTAGTTTCTGCACTGCTGGTGCTTGAACCTGGTGCCCTGTGCCTACTAGGCACGTGCGAGCTTCAGCCTTAACTGCTCTTGTAATGGAACACTTTGCCCTTTTTTTAAATGTACAGACTGTGCTCAGAATCTTTGGATTCTGCTTTGAATGTACTGGCTCGAGCACTGGAAAACAATAAAGACAATCCAGAAATTTGGTGCCATTACCTCAGATTGTTCTCAAAAAGAGGGACCAAGGAGGAGGTGCAGGAAATGTGTGAAACAGCTGTTGAGTATGCTCCTGACTATCAAAGCTTTTGGACTGTAAGTAGAAAAGCTAGCAGGCTTGTGTTTGATATGTATGCTATGCTCATAATTCCTTGGAACATCTTAATTGTTGGTATGTATCTTAATAGGTTATATTTTATCAGTATGTGGATTTGCTTACCAGAGTCTCAGGTTCCCAGTCACTTGTATAGGGATAGATTTTTGATGAAACGTGAGGAATATTTAAAGAAGACAGATTTATTGGTTAAAGAGAAAAATAATGAGATGATTAGATAAATTATTATGTAGTTTTCATTTGGACAAAGTTAAGAGAGTTTCACAAAACATGAAAAAAAATATTTATTTATTTTAAGATTTATTTATTTATTATGTATATAGTATTTTCAGTATTCTGTCTGCATGTATGCCTGCAGGCCAGAAGAGGGCACCAGATCTCATTATAGATGGTTGTGAGCCACTATGTGGTTGCTGGGAATTGAACTCAGGACCTTTAGAAGAGCAGACAGTGCTCTTAACCACTGAGCCATCTCTCCAGCCCCCAAAATTTATTTTTTTAAATTTCTTCTGCTGTATAAAATTATGATTCCTGGGATTTTTTTAAATTTTTCTTCACTGTTTATGTAGTCTTACCTGTAATTTCTGCTAGTACTGTATCTTTCTTTGAGAGATTTTTTTCTTATCTAAGCCTAAAATGATAATTGATCCACTTGTGAAAAGGATTCATGTTTGTCAGTATCTGAACTCAGGAATAACTTCTGTCCACTGAACTCAGGAACCATTAAATTTGATCAATTTCTAGATGAATATGATATCAAATGTCTTTCTTTGTTTCTAAGTCAGCTGAGACTTAGACCAGACCCTTGTAAACGGTAAGCACCCGTATCACCACTGAGTCACGTTCCAGTGCCGGAGACAAATTTATCAATGTTACTGTGTTTGTTTTTCCTTTGAAATTGGATTTCCTGTGTTGGTTAGCTTGGCTCAAACTCCTGAGTTAAAATAGTACTCCTTCCTCAGCTTTGTGGCAGTTCTGTGCCAACAGGCCTCATGTTTGTCATTTACTTTGTGAACATGAATTTAGATAGCATAATACCTCTTAATAAATGAATTGATTACTATAGCTTGTCTGTTTTGAGTTGAGATGCTGAGTAGACTTGAATAGCAAAGACTTTATTTGTTTAGAATCTGGAGGCTTCTACTGAAGTTGTTCCTGTTGATTATCACAAGATTTTCCAAGGAAAGAATATTAAAAAGATACATATATTTTCCTTAAATTTGCTTGATCTTTAATGTGCCATGCATTTCTAATACAGATGCTCTTTTTAAATTTTTTTTATATTTTGTGTGTATGAGTGTTTTGCCTGCATGTATGTCTGTGTACCACTTGTGTGTCTGTTGACTTGAGTGCCAGAGGGTGTGGGACCCCGGATCTAGATTACAGATCATCGTGAGCCACTATGTGGGTGGTTGGGAATTGAACCTCAGACCTCTGGAGCAGCTCTGCTGAGCTCTCTCTCCAGCCCACAGATGCTATTCTTCTAATTTTAAATACTCACATTCCTATGTAACAGAGACTGTGTATGATCATAAATGTAAGCTTTGTATATGTATTGTGGTCTTGTCACTGTATGTTGATTCAGAGAAATGACGTGAATTTCTCTCAGGGATGATCTGGATAGTGCATCTTATTGTTTTAGTTTATACGATTTTTGTGAAAGAAGGACAGATTATGATATTACACTGGAAAGTAGATTTATACATTCTTATAGTTACTCTTTTCATAAATTGTACATCTGTTGAAGCAGTCAGTGTCTTAGTTGAAAGACAGAAATTATCATGTTTATTTTGTATAGCAAGATTAATTATTTGAAACTCTTTCAATCAGTTTCTACACCTAGAAAGCACCTTTGAAGAAAAGGATTACGTATGTGAGAGGATGGTACAGTTTCTGATGGGAGCAGCCAAGCGGGAAATATCAGATGTTCTGTCGTTTCAGCTTTTAGAGGCTCTTTTGTTTAGAGTTCAACTGCACATATTCACTGGGAGGTGCCAAAGTGCACTTGCAATTTTACAGGTAAACATGTATTTTAGTGTTTAACTTCGTGGAAAGTGTGTGTGCTGGTCTAAGACATGAGAAGCATTGCTGGATTGTAAAGCCCAGGCTTCGGATTTGAATCCCTTTTTGTTAGGTACATGTAAGTTGTAATGGCATTCTACTTTTGTTTGGTTGGCACACTGTTTTTTTTAGAGTTCTTACAAGGAAACATGGAAAGATTGTTTTAGGTACTCAATAACTAAACCTTAAAATACAATCTAAAAGGATAATGAAAATCACCTGTATTGATTTGGGCTTGGATGTGTTTTTTCACTGTGTTTTGTTTTGTTTGTTTTTGTCTTTTACTTATCAGATTTTAAGTGTAAGGAAACTTAATACTTTTCATCTTATTTCACTAATACATCATAAACTAAGGTAGTATAATCTGTGTTAATCTCAAGATTTGTCATTTAAAAATTTGATGACTATAAGAATTTTCATTTTCAAGCTGGGTGGTGCTAGCACACACCTTTAATCCTAGCACTCAGGAGGCAGAGGCAGGTGGATCTCTGTGAGTTTGAAGCTAGTCTGGTCTACAGAGTGAGTTCTAGGACAGCCAGAGTTACCCAGAGAAACCCTGTCTCGGGGGAAAAAAAGCAACCAAAAAAAAAAAAAGAAAAGAAAAACAAATTTTTTTTACTTATATATTTAAGAATCACTTAAAATATAACAGTTTTATTCTTTAGATTTGATTCTTATTGTGGATAGGAATGTATTTTTAAAATCACTTTCAAATTATTTTTATTTTCCCTAGAATGCATTAAAATTGGCTAATGATGCAATTGTAGCTGAGTACCTTAAGACAGATGATCGCTGTCTGGCGTGGCTGGCCTACATACATCTTATTGAATTTAATAGTCTCCCTTCAAAACTTTATGATCCATCCAATGACAATCCTTCAAGAATTGTTAACACAGAGCCATTTGTAATGCCATGGCAAGGGGTTCAAGATGTAAAGACTAATCCTGACTTACTATTAGCAGTTTTTGAAGGTAAGTGATATTTATAAATTATAACACCAACCATTACAAGTTACAAAACCAATGTTTAGCATATCAGTCATTTATTCATTATGATTCTACATAAAATAGAATAACTTAAATAGTAGTTACAGTTTGTTATCTGAATATTTTTAATATTACTAAATTAAGATAGTCATTACTCTATGAAAATAAAAAGTTACGTTATGATTTTATTTAATTATGGCAAAGAATATTGGATAAATGTGTTGTTAATAAATACAAGTGCATCTAAATGTAGACACTTCCTGATAATATAACTGGCATAGAGGAGTTATAGAATTGGATTGGAGAACTAGATTTTCTTGTTTATTTCATTTTTGTTTTGGCGGTCCTTTAATGTGGAAGCTTAAAGGATATGTTTTGTTTTTTTCATCTAGTTAATATTTTCTCCATCAATGAATTTTATGACTATTAAATTCTAAACATGAATCTGCCATTGAACATATATTAAAGTTTAAAACCTGTTCCTCCCTAAAAATAAGTATAAAGTGTATATAATCCTTGTCAGATCTATGCATTGACATGATTATTAAGTATATAAGACCATATGTAATGTACTAGTATTGTAGTGTAAATTGTATGCTACAGAAGAAAGAATTATTTGGTGCAAGTCCTGCCCTCAAGAGTGAGAGATTATTGTAGGCTTACATGTTCAAGGAAAGGGTCTGAGAGTCGGAACTGAGCTTTGAAGCAGGACTGTGATGTGCCCAATGGGACCTTCTCAAAGACTCCGCCTGTGCTTGTTTCTCTGTATTTCTTGAGCTCTTTGGATGGATTCTTATAATTTACTAAGTGCTTAGTAAATCCTTGTTGAATAACCCAGTGGAGAAAGGAAAGACGAGGTCATTCCTGTTAGAGGAGCTAGGGAAATGAAAAGCAAGCTAATAAGAGTTTGTGTAGTGAATTTAAAGAGAAATTTGAAGGAGAGTCCTTATAAAAGAATTTTGCTGGACAACGAAAAGATTTTAAGACCTTTTAAAGGGTTATAGAATTGACTGATAAGAGATTCTTTAAGGAGAGAATGGTTGAAATTTTACTATATATAGGAAAACAAACCAGAATGAGATTTCTGTGACTGAGGTATAAGAAAAAGCCAGTGAGATGGCTATGGATAAAGGCACTTGTGTCTAAGACTGATGCTGGTAGTCCATCCCCAGGGCACACATGATGGGAGGAGAGACTGAATTCCTGTAACTAGTCCTCTGACCTCCACAGGAGTGTTTTGCCATGTGCTTGTGTTATGCAAAGGAACATTTAAAAGTAAGGGAAAGATCTAATTTAGGGAAGACATTGAAGTAGCTATGAAACAGCAAAGGAAGTTGCCTGTCAAGTGATCAGAGAAAGATTGGAGGCAGAGTCAGGCGGATCTCTATGAGTTCGAGGCCAGCCTGGTCTACAAGAGCTAGTTCCAGGACAGGCTCCAAAGCTACAGAGAAACCCTGTCTCAGAAAACAGAAAAAAAAAAAAAAAGATAATTTTGTGGTTTTATTTTTGGAATAGGTTTTGAGGAATTTAAAAATAATTGCAAACACTAATTTAAGTAAAAATAGGGCTCTCGTATGAGGCAGTTTTCCTCTTAGCAGAAAGTAAGTTGATATATAAAAGGTTAGAAGCTTGGTGATACCTGAAGCACCTCATTTGGGTAAATATTCGGGTTAAGTGAAGATGAAAAGGATGATAGCCGAGTAAAGGCTAGGGTTTTCTGTTTTCTTGACCTCTTGGAGTTATTACAGCATAATCAGCGAGTGGTTCTTTGGTTCATGCTGTGATGTTTTGCGGTAGATGCGGTGAAAGCTTGTACAGATGCGAGCCTTACCAGTGGGGAAAGAGTAGAGGTCTGCCTTCCACTGTACACAAACATGATTGCTCTGCACCAGCTCCTAGAGAGGTAAGGCTGCATTAATAAACAACTCGGTTGAAGGTCATCTTTGCACAAGTGTTCAGCCATCTTTGTTTTCTTAAGGTATGAGGCGGCAGCAGAGCTGTGCAAAAGCTTGTTGGAGTCATGTCCCACAAACTGCCAGTTACTGGAAACCCTTGCTGCTTTGTATTTGAAAACAGATGAGTATGACAAAGCCCGGATGGTATGGCTCACTGCATTTGAAAATAATTCTCAGAACGCAGAAATTTTTTATCATCTGTGCAAATTTTTCATCTTGCAGGTAAAAATAATTCTTAAATGTGATGTTTCTTTATTTTTATTCCTTTATCACTGACTTCTCTTGGAAGTATATCCTTCTTGTCCTTCTGCCCTCTGTAGGTTAAGCTAGATTTTCCTGGTTTTGCTACAGTTTTACCATTGCGTTTGGTACAGGGCTTTGTCTCTGTGAACTCATCAAGAACACAAACTGTTACTCATGTTTACACCCATGTGTCCATTCCAGTGGGATATGTGATAGCTGCTTAAGATCTTAGCAGGTGAATGGGACCTGGTGATAATATTAGACTCACTGTTTAATGATTAGTTGATTTTAATTCAGAGTTGTTTCAAGTTCATTTCTGTTGTTGTGATTAAAGAAAAGAGAAAAAAGAAAAAAACAAAATACAACCTGACAAGCAGCTTAGGGGAAGACAGGGCTTATTTTAGCTCAGGGTTCCAGGGTTTACTTCAGCACCCAGAGCCAAGCAGCCAGTCACAGGCAGGAGCAGAGAGGGGTGCACACGTGTGCTTGTTAGTGCTCGCTTGCTGTGCACACTTGCTAGTTCTGGTCCTCTGCTTGGGAATGGCACCATTCACAGTGAATTCCCACAGGTCAGCCGATCTAAACGGTTCCCCTGAGACTCTTCTTCCCCACAGATCGGCCATCTACACAGTCCTACGGAGACTCTCTTCCCAGGGGGTTTTAGGTTGTCTCAAGCTGATATTTAGAACCAATCATCACAACAAGTGAGGATATGTCCTAAACTTAACTCATTTTGTCCCCATCTGCCCAAGAAATAGAGTCTCATCATGATTTATTTTTAGAAAAAAAGACTTTCAAACATTTTTATTGATTATTATAGGCCTGATATGTGTCACTCCTTTTTTTTAATAGAACCAAGGTGATAATCTTCTTCCATTTTTGCGACAATTTATTGCATCCTTCTTTAAACCTGGGTTCGAGAAGTATAGTAACGTGGACTTATTCCGGTAAGTTGTGTAAATTTTGATTTGTTGAGTGAGAGACTATAGGTCAATGAGAAGATTCTTGTTGGCTGATTGGTTTCAGAGTGATTATTTAGCACTTGAATACCTGCCTAGAGAATTGTTAGGAGGGTTAGATAGGCAGAATAATAAAATCGAAGGCAGGATATAAAATGCTCTGTAATATGATAATAAGGCCTATTGGAACTTATCCATGTGGCTTGTTGATTGTTGCTAACTGTGGGCTTAATACTGTAGTAGCTAAGTATCCTCAGATAATCATTGATAATTGGAAAAAAAGTTGTGTTTTACTTTCTGGTTAACAGTGGACTAAAAACAAAACCAAGCTGGGCAGTAGTGGTGCACGCCTTCAATCCCAGCACTCGGGAGGCAGAGGCAGGCGGATCTCTGTGAGTTTGAGACCAGCCTGGTCTACAGAGCGAGTTCCAGGACAGGCTCCATAACCACTGAGAAACCCTGTCTCGAAAACAAACAACAAAACTCTTAGTTTAACACATTACCTACTCCAGCCTCTGAAATGTTTTGTGAACAGCTTTAGAGGATATTTTTCCTCACCCGTGGGTTTCTCAGTAGCTCTGTATCTACTACCCTTGCTGTGCTGAGAGCTCTGTCCCAACATTAAAAGATACATCAGGTCATAAAAAATGATCTTGTGGAAGATTTTAAGCTTTTCTTCTTCCTCATTTCTCTGTAGCGGATCAGTAGTGTTTTGTTTTGTTTCCTTGAGCCAGAAAATACTTCAGGTTTGCAGGACATTTTATTACTTCAAATGCATCTGTAATGTTGTAGTGAAAAAAAAAAAAAAAGAAAAGAAAGAGTCCTCAAACAATATGTAAATGAATGGGTGTGGCCATGTTCCAGTAAAGCTTTATTTATAAAAATATAGTTTGCTGATTGTGAGAAAAACATAATAAAAAAGAAACTATTTATGATATTCTGTTGCTGCGTTAGACTTCAAGGAAGACCTATGTATAATATAGCCTTAAATATTTTTCTTTTAAGATTTAAAAAGTTATAAATTGTGTGTGTGTGTGTGTGTGAATGTAATACTCAAGGTGTCAAAAAGGAGGTATTGGATCCCCCTAGAGCTGTAAGAGCAGCCAGCACTCACTCTTTACACTGAGCCATCTCTCCAGTCCCTACAAGAAAGTACTGATGAGTGAAAAATCAAACCTTATTTTTGTGTTAGCAAGTCAAATAATATGTGCAGATTCCTTTTTAGATGTTACCTCCACCCTTCCTTCCCCAGTCTACCAGTTACAATAAACAACCTGTAATGTCAGTCACACTTGATTTTAACTAACCCAGGCTTTTTGTGTATAGGTGTTTTGCCTGTTTATGTGGCTATATACTAGGTGTGTGCCTAGAACCTGAGGAGGCCAGAAAGTGGATGCTCTGAAACTATAATTCCAAATGGTTGTGAGCTGCCAAATTGGCTAATAAAATCCAGAGCCCTGGATATTGGGAATTGTTCTTCCAAGTTCTTTGGGAGAACAGCCAGTGATTTTAAAACCCAAGTTCTCTGTCCAACTATCTCCCAATGACTCAGATTAAAAAAAAAAAAAAAAAGTCTGTTTACCTCAGATTTTTTTTCTTTGTAAATTTGAACCTTTACATCTTGTCACTTAATTTTTCTAATTTTGACATCTTCTAAAAAATTCTTTAGCTGGGCAGTAGTAGCGCACACTTTTTAATCCCAGCACTTCAGAGGCAGAGGCGGGCAGATCTCTGAGTTTGAGGCCAGCCTGGTCTGTGAATGATTTCTTTACCACTTGTTAACAAACAAAATCCATGCACAAATACCAAAGAACAAAAGTGGAATCTGAGCTGAATCATAAGCCACTGCTAACACCCATGATCTCTCACACCTCAATCGAAAGGGATATCCTTTCTCTCTGTCACATCTGTCCTCAGTGTAAAACCCACCTCTTAGACTAAAGCACTCTTTTCAATTGAATAGCAGACAGGTAACAGAATTCGCATAACATCTCCCCTTTTTTCTTTAAGAAGGAAAGGTTCTAACTGTAGCATAGTAAAATTATGTAACAATAAGAATTATTATCAAACATTGTCCAAATAAAAAGGAAAGGCAATAACCTTAACAAAAATGAAACTACATACAAGAACAGTTATCAAGTAAATCTGTCCTTAATGTCTAGTCCATGAATAATTGGCAAATTTATAGAGATTACTCCATTAGCTGTCCTCTCCTGAAGAGTTCAAAGTTTTGAAGCTAATATGCCTTGTGTCAAGATTCGGAAGAACTGTAACTGCCTACACTGGTCTACAAAGTGAGTGAGTTTCAGAACAGCCAAGGCTACACTGAAGAAACCCTGTCTCAAAAAACAAAAGCAACAATGAAAACAAAACAAATTCTTTGCTATATCCACATTAATATTTTAAATATAGTTACAGCAAAACAGTTTTAAATGTGAATTAACAAAAGAAAAATATAAGGAATTCAGTTGGTTCCCTCCTCCATACCCAGTTGTTGTTTTTTTTTTTTTTTTTTTTTTTAATTAAATTGGTTTGATTTTGAACTTTGGCAAAAGACTAATTCAAGGCCAAACAAAACCCTTTACAGACTTGTGTTCTGGTTTTCCCTTGGGCATGGAGGTAATTAGTTTAGCTTAAAAGGGGATGATGCCAGATTTTGCCTTGGTAACTAATCAAAGGTCTTTAGATCTACTTGCGGCTAGCTTAATTGAGCAGAATAAAAAAACAGTAGCAATAAAAATTTGGAGCTAGATTGCCTCAAAATCATCTTACTGTTTTTACTGAGACATCTTGCTTTATTAAATTCTTTTGTGAAATAATCATATATCACCAAGAATTAAGACACCTGTATTTTGCAAAGTTCTTGTTAGCCAGGCATGGTGGCATACACCTGTGATCCAAGCACTTGTGAGGTAGAGGATGTGAGTTTAAGACCAACCTGGGCTACATAGTGAGAAAAGAAAATGTTTTTTGAATTAAATATTAGAAGACTGCCAATAAATGATGTAATGTTTGGCACTCCTATTTTTATGTATATAAACTTTGTTTATATATGATTTTAAGCTTACATTATCATCATTTAATTAGTAGAAATCAGTGTTCATGATATAATCTCCTTCCCTTCTTTTTTGTTGCTGTTGTTTTTTGAGACAGGGTTTCTCTGTGTATCCCTGGCTGTCCTGGAACTCACTCTGTAGACCAGGCTGGCCTCGAACTCACAGAGATCCACATGCCTCTTCCTCCCAAGTGCTAGGATTAAAGGCATGAGCCACCACCTGGCTTCAAGATATAATTTTATGGCAGAAATTATAAAGTAAAATATGTGCTGTAATATGCACCTGAAAGTAAATTTGATCAACTTTTGCTTTGCAACATTTAGTATAAAGATGACAAGCAGTAAGAACTATTTCATTGTTTCAAATAAATTTAGAAAGTTAACTTGGTGTTTTCATTCACTTTGAGGAGGTTACCCTAGAGATTATACAGTTTTATGTATTTTAGATTTGAAGTCAACGGAAGATTCTAAAATCCTTGGAAATCTAGTGGGTAACTCAGGGTAATGCAGCTAGCTGTGATAGTTGGTATGCCTGCACTTCAGGTGTCCTGTGGTGCTGCCTTCCCGCAGGCTGGGCTAGCCCTTCAATACTTTTCCCCATGCAGTCCTTTTCAAATCTAATGTCAGTGATTATACTTGATTGCCATTTCAAGATTAGATGACTCTGAGACTCCGGAGTTACACATAAAGAGGTTCAGATTCATCGGAAGGGAAACTGAAGTAGTGGAAGTCAAATAAATAGACTTTTTATTTGAGTGTCTAAGAACCTTTTAGTAGTCTTTTTCTTTTTTTGAAAGGGGATGATAGAATCCAGAGCATTCTCTGCTTTGTTTGATGATGCCTCTTTCTGATAAATGCTTTTACACAATATTTTATTTGTTATATCTGAACAAAACTTCTGTGTGTGTGTGTGTGTGTGTGTGTGTGTGTGTGTGTGTGTGTGTGTGCGTGTGTGTAGAT
>PVIU01028913.1:0-18300 GCA_004026605.1 Ondatra zibethicus
CAATGACACCAGGACCTATCTCTTCTGCATGTATTAACTTTTTGAGAACCGAGTCTTTTTGAATGCACTCCTTCCTAGGCCAGGAGGGATGGGGGTGGGCCTTGGACTTCCAACAGGGCAGGGCACCATGCCCTCTTTCAAGGAAGAAGGGGGAGGGAGGAGGGGTGGGGGGGTAGTGGGAGGGGCCCGGGAGAAGGGGAAGAAAGGAAAAAAAAATTTTATTTCCTTAATTATGTTCTTGAATGGAAAAAATAAAACAAAACAATGTATGGGAAAAAAAGAGAATGCCTTCCATGGGCTCCGATGTGTGAACACTTGGTCTCCAGTCGGTGGCACAATCTGGAGAGGCTGAGGTGGTGCCAGCTGGTGGGAGGAAGAATGCCGCTGGGGCAAGCTTTGCCGCCAGCTGCTTTCAGTTTCTCTCTCTGCCTCATGCTTGCTTGCGGGTCAAGATGCGAGGCCTCTGCCTCAAGCTCTGCCTGCCACATCTGCCTCTTTGATGAGATGGGTTCTTACCTCTCGGGGACCGTAACCCCAAATAGTCTATTTCCTCCATCAGGTGTCTTGGCTATGGTCTTTTACCTGCCACTCTCTCCTTCCCCTCTACTCCCTCCCTCCCCCTACTCTCTCTTTAAAAGTTCCTTCCCTCTCTTCCCCTTGTCCCCACTGCGACTGGAGGACTGAATGCTACCAAGAAGATTAAGTTAGAATTATTGCAAGAGTCTCCTGAGGGTGGTTATTAGAAACTGTCCTCCTGTGACAGATAGCATGTAATTAATCCTGGTTTGTGGAGAGGAAGGTGATTGATTTTAGATGGAACTAAAAAAAGAACAGGGTAAGAAATGGCACAAAATGAATTTTTATGTCTTCCTTTATTAAAAACCAACAAGCTGGTCTGTGAGAACGATGAGGATCACGTGGAAGATGAATTGGGGGCGTGGGAGGCAGACCAAGGTACGCCTGCAAATTAATCATCATCCACTTCCAACAACAGATGTATTTTTATAACACACTTAGGAATTGCTTTTGCTAAAAGTATTGACTTTTTACCTGGGCTCACAAGAAGACTTTATTAGTTACTTTTCTTGTAGCTATGATCAAACGTTTGACAGAAAGCAACTTGGGAGGAGGATTTTGGCTCATGGTTGAGAAAAAGCCATGCCGGAGTTTATGATGGTGGGAAGTTGTGGCTAGGACCCCTCACATCTTGGTAGGCCAGAAGCCAGAGAGGAAAGCTGAAAACAGAGGCAGGCTACAAACTTTAAGTTCCTACCTCACCATAGCACAATCCTTTAGCTAGCTTTAGCCCCTAGTGGTTCTACAACCTCTAAGAATAGCACCATGAGCTAACACCTGTGGAGACACGTTCAACCTCTAACATGAGCGAAATGTAGGGCAGAAGCCTAGTGTCTCTGATGTCTTTTTGTGACTGTGTCATTTGAGTGACCTGCTTACCCTGCAGGTCAGCATGTGAATTATCCCCCCTTCTTAGGTCTGATCGGTTGTTGTCCTCAATCTGCAGTCACCTTGGATTGAAAGGGGAGAAAACCCCCACAGTATAGACCACTCCTTAGATGAGGGCAACTGTTCATGAAGGCAGGCTGTACCCTAGAATGGCACTATTTCCCAAGGATCACCTAATCGCTAGAAGCAGGGAGGAATTGCTTGAATCATCTTGCTGAGTTGGAGTCCAGACCACACTCAACGAGCCCGCATTTAGATCAAGGCAACTTACTTATATATGCTTCTTGTTCCCTATCCCCATTCATCCTCTGTTTAAGCCTAACGCTCATGAGTCTCCCAGACATGGACTTGGGACCACTAGCTACCTAATAAGATACTCCCTCAATCATGATGGAATGTTGACAGGTGCCTCCTTGTAACCTCTGCACTGTGGGTTTATGAGTTCAATGGCCATGGCATGTCCCGAAGACTGCGTTTTTTTCCCATAGTATTTTACAATTAGATTTCTTTCATAAACAACTGAGCAAGTGCTTTATATAAACTTTATTTGCTTTACCAGAAGAACTAGATTTATTCTAATCATGTAAATTGGATACAAACATAATAGTCCCCATTAATAAAATTGAATATATTCAACTGAGAGGTACTCCCTCCTCCTGTTAAATTGGGAGAAAATTTAGCAACATTACCACCTACTGGATGTGCCCCAACCCCATAGCCACAATCCTTTACTAATAATAGTATATGCAATTTCCCTTGTGTGAATGTTATGGGCTATGGATTATGGACCTGTTTGTGCTCAACGACCTTTCTCTATATAAGACCTCAAGCAGATCAACCAGGATTTGGGTAGTTTTCTTTACTTTTTTCTTTCTTTTTTTGAGACAGGGTTTCTCTTTGTAGCCTTGGCTGTCCTGGATCTGGATCTGTAGACCAGGCTGGCCTCCAACTCACAGAGATCCACCTGCCTCTGCCTCCTGAGTGCTGGGATTAAAGGCATGAGCCACCACCACCTGGAGTGGTTATTTCTTTATTTCTTTTCCTCCCTCCCTCCCTCCCTCTCTCCCTCTCTCCCTTCCTTTTTTTTTTTTGAGCTGTTGTTTCTTTGATGATCTTGAGAACTACACTGAGGGTTCTTCAACATCTTTCCCAAATTTATGAGCTTCCTTGAACATATGTAAGTGTCACTGTGGGCAAACTAGTGATTCTGAGAGAACTAGAATGACTCAAAGGCATAGACACTGCACAGCGGATTTATACTCGTTGGTTTCTCCTGCCTCACAGGACCCAATGCAGTCTAAGCAGACCCCCAAGATGTAATTACAACACCTAGGGTGACAGTGATGATACTGAAGCCATTAAGGCTCTTCTAACACCCAACATCAGGAAACAGGGCCTTCAGGACTAGCATGTCACTGTGGACTTTGGGTTATTAGACATGGCCTAATGTTCCCTAAAATTCTATATGAATGGGCCTCCATCCATTTGAGATGTCCCTTTATGGGTGTCTCTTCTTGTATTCAGATCTTTTGCTAAACGAGAAGCTCAGATTTAAAGCCTCTAGCCTCAGTAAATTCTAACAGGCTATTAAAGAATATAGATCACAGACACTGCTTGATCCGCCAATCAGACAAAAATGGATGACTTTTCTAACAGTAAAGATGGGTATGAACTAAAATTTATAAAGACCTGCAGGCCTTCTTTGGACAAGGGCCCTTCCTTTCCAGTGCTGTTATCCCTGCAGTGATCAAAGGCAGAGCAACTGCCCCATCTCACCCAAGTTAACCAAGAAGAGGTTAGTTCAAACCAAGGTCTCAGTTTCACTGCAACCTGGATATATATGATGACCATATTCATAAGAACCCACTTCACTAACCAAGATTAGATAGGAAGCCATGGCAAAATATTTCACAAATGCCTGGGGTTTCAGTTTTTCATAAATATGTAAAAAAGAGGTTTCAGACTCAGAAGGAAACATATCAGAGAGGAAAGTTTTTTGTGTGTATGATCCACCTCTGTTTGAATGAAATGTCTTTTAAAGAAATGCCCAAGTGGCCATGGCTTCTTCACCAAGACAGTAACAGAGATAGCAAGGTTGGTGAGGAAAACAGTATTTGGAGCAAAACTCACACCTTCTCTGAAACTAGTCAAATTCTGGATACTGGAAAAAGCAAGTAAGTACATACATATATACATACATAGTAGTAAATAATTGGAGAAAGGAGAGGCTAGGGAGATTAGCAGAACCAATCTCTGGTGAAAAAGATAGTTAGAAAAGGTTTTCCAGTAGAAAAAGAATGGCCACTGATCAAACTGTCCTACAGAGCTACAGTACTGAAAAGAGTCTGGTATTGGCATAAAAACAGACAGGAGGACCAATAGAACTGAATTGAAGACATGGATATTAATTCACACACCTACAAACACCTGATTTTTGACAAAGAAGCAAAAAAATATAAAATGGAAAAAGAAAGCATATTTAACAAATGGTGCTGGCATAACTGGATATCAACATATAGAAGAATGAAAATAGATCCATATCTATCACCATGCATAAAACTTAAGTCCAAATGGATCAAAGACCTCAACATAAAGCCAGCCACATTGAACCTCATAGAAGAGAAAGTGGGAAGTACACTTGAATGCAGTGGCACAGAAGAGCACTTCCTAAATAGAACCCCAGCAGCACAGACACTGAAATAATTAATAAATGGGACCTCCAGAACCTGAAGCTTCTGTAAAGCAAAGGACACGATCAACAAGACAAAACGGCAGCCTACAGAATGGGAAAAGATCTTCACCAACCCCACATTAGACTGAGGTCTGATCTCCAAAATATACAAAGAACTGAAGAAATTAGTCATCAAAAGAACAAATAATCCAATAAAAAATGGAGTACAGACCTAAACAGAGAACTCTCAACAGAGGAATCTAAAATGGCTGAAAGACACTTAAGAAAATGTTCAACATCCTTAGTCATCAGAGAAATGCAAATCAAAACAACTCTGAGATTCCATCTTACACCTGTAAGAATGGCCAAGATCAAAAACACTGATGACAACTTATGCTGGAGAGGTTGTGGGGTAAAGGGAACACTCCTGCATTGCTGGTGGGAGTGCAAGCTGGTACAGCCCCTTTGGATGTCAGTGTGGCGATTTCTCAGAAAATTAGGAAACAACCTTTCTCAAGAGCCAGTAATACCACTTTTGGGTATATATCCAAAGGATGCTCAATCATACCACAAGTGCTCAACTATGTTTATAGCAGCATGGTTTGTCATAGGTAGAACCTAGAAACAACCAATTTATGCCCCTCAACTGAAGAATGGATAAATAAAATGTGGTACATTTACACAATGGAGTACTACACAGCAGAAAAAAATAACGACATCTTGAATTTTGCAGGCAAATGGTTGGAGCTAGAAAACATCACATTGAGTGAGGTTAACCCAGACCCAGAAAGACAATTATCATACGTACTCACTCATAAGTGTTTTTTAAACATAAAGCATAGAAAACCAGCTTACAAATCACAATCCCAGAGAACCTAGATAACAATGAGGACCCTAAGAGAGACATACATAGATCTAAACTACATGGGAAGTAGAAAAAGACAAGATCTCCTGAGTAAATTGGGAGCATGGGGAGAATGAGAAAGGGTTGAAGGGGAGGGAGAGGCCGAGAGGGGAGCAGAGAAAAATGTAGAGCTCAATAAAATCAATAAAAAATAAAGTAAAAAAATGGCCACGGAGTAGGTCAGGAGCTGTGCTTTGATTCAGGGTGTCCCCCAAAGGCTCATGTGTCAGAGACTTGACCGCCAGCCTGTGGCGCCACAGGGAAGGGATGGAACTTTTAGGGTGTGGGGCCCAGGGGAGGATGCTGTGTCACTCTAAGACAGTGCTCTTGTGGGAGATCCTGGGTCCTTAGCCCCCTACCGTCCCAGCTTCTCTGCTGCCCTGAGGTGTGAGGCTGTGTTGCACTGTGTGCTCCTCTTCGCGGCACTGGCTTGCCATAGGTCAAGTGACTACGGACGGAAGCTGCTAAACCCTTGTTAGTCCTTTTGAGCTGATTTATCTGAGGCATTTGTCAGGGCACCAGCAGGCCGATGAACACAGTGGGACATCAGGAAAGGAGATTCAAGAGATCCAGGAAATTAGATCCACGAGGCATAAGATACAGCTCAAAATATTTATTTCATCCACCCTCAGTATTTCACCTGAAATGTGGGGTCCAGCACTCCAGCAATGCTCTGCTTTTGTAAAGGACACGTGTTTCTATCGGTCTTCCTGCAAATCCCCGTGTCAGCAGGAGGGCTTGCCCTTTCTCAGTTTTATTGGCAGCCTTACACAGGAACCAAGCTGTTCTCAGATAAATGAGCATCTCAGGTCACCTAACTGTGATGTCACTGACCACCTGCTTCTGACCTGAGACCATCCCCTGTGGGAAAGGCTCATTATTTTCCAGCTGAGTTTGTCATGCTCTCACTACAAAGTAAAAGGGTATTTTTTTGATGTTAGGAACACGACAGGTGGGCATTCGCCTACTCCACGGGACCATGGTTGAGGCAGTACATTTGCTGATGGGAAAAAAAAAGATCTCCAAAGAGTGCCCTTGGAGCTCGCGGGGCTATTTATAGCTTCTGACACGGGAGGTTTCTGGTGAAGAATGGCCATCATTGTTCGTACTCAGAGGAGTTCAGCAGGATGACTATGGAGTCTCCCTAGAATGTTCTAAGAGATGCCATCTTACAGAACTTGTCAATGAGAAGGGAAGGATGAAAGAAAATGGAACACAAATCAAGACATATAATGGAAATTGGGATGTGAGCCCACTTTTCGGTTGTTTGATTTTGCTAGCTTCTCAGTGTTCCTTTTTTTTTTCTTTTGCAATATCAACAAGTATCATGTTTGGAGAGAGGAGTGTGGGTCCAGCATTTCTGAAGGAATGATCATTCTACTCAGAGATATAGAGGTACCCAGACTCTTTACATGACAACTCTCTTCCTCATCTTTAAATATGACATCCGTAGATTCCACCTGCTCCAGCCAGAGGCTGGCAAGCTGCTCACATCTCCTGAGCACACTTTGTTCGTTTTCTGACTATACTGTGTCCCCACCTGGAGCCCTTGCTCACTGAATCCCATCCTGACAAAATGCTACCCATTGTTTTTGACCTACTTCTAGTCCCATTTTTCCCAGACGGCCTTCTCTGATTAGCTATTAGCAAGCCCTCTGCTTTACTCTGACCTCTGAGTCAATTAGAATCTTTTCATACTATATCATATTACCTTTCACTTTGCAGTGTCACTTTCTCCAGACGACCGACACCCGCTGAGGCAGCCATCGCCATGCCGCTGGAATTGGGGACCTAGTCTACTCAGAAGGGCACCAGGGCTACTTTTTTTCCCCTACTTTATCTAGAAGGGGTTATTTGTGCTCACTTACACAAAGGCAGGGTTCAAGCCAGCTTGAGTTCCCTTTCCCTTATAATTGATTCTAAACACATGCAGACCAACTCGGCTCTCATGGACAGATACCATAGTTACTCCCCAAGGAGAAATACCATCTTCCCTGGTCCCCTGGATAGTACCGTTCATCAAATGGTTCCTTTGGAGATGCTATCTTTCCTATACACAGAAAGCCAACTTAGTTCTTCAGATGAAGCGCAACAAAAGACAAACTCTACAGGAGAGCAGAAGGAGCCATTCTGACAGAAATCGAGTCCAGCAGATAATTCAGCGACAGCTGTTAAAAGCCCTGGACCTGAATGCTGTCACAGATACAGTTAGGGGGAAAAGGGAAAAAGACTGAGTGAGCTGCAGGTTCCACAGAGGGGAAACTGCTTAAGGCAATCAGTGCTTCCTAGTTATGCTGCGCCTGGGCTAGCTGAGGAAGAGGAGGAAACACATGGAAGAGCAAAGCAATACATGGCATATGTGGGGGTATACAGGTCGCCCTCGCTCCCTTTGCTTGAGGAATCCATGGTTTTTGGTTCATACATGAATCATGCATGTTGACATGAAGAGCCACCTCAGAAGAAGGGGCTCCTGTTCCAGACCACTTAGTGCCAGTCTTGTGACCTCAGCAAAGTACTCCATCTAGCTTTATCAGCGCAGCAGAGACAATGCCACCTTACCGCCAACCAAGAGTATATATATTCAGGCTCCGTAAAGGACCAGACGGGAAGGACCTCAAAGGAGAGTAAGGTCTGATCTCTGCCCTTCCAGAGCCTGCGGATTATCTCGCAGCGCTGGAGCTGCAGACTAGAGACGTGTTATCAAAGGGAAAACATGGCAACAGTGGAAAGCCCTCGTCATCCAGGACTTGTAGTCTAGATCGAGCCCTTGACCTCAGACCGCCAGTCTTCCTGAGCTTTTCAAGCTTCACCTAGGAAAGGAGGACATTTCCTGTGCCAAAGTTTATCATTCTAAATAAAAGAGAAGAAGGCAAGATCTCTAGGTTCTTCTGAGTCACAGCTTTCTAGAAGGTCACGATGTTGCAGTGTAGGCACAACAAAGGATAAGCATATTGTAATGAGCCCTGAATGTACCAGCTCCCCTCCTTGAGGGAAAGAGGACGCTGCAAAGGTCCCTGGCTAGTGAAATGATAAATTTGGTGCCTATCATCTAGAAACCTGGCCATGATGAGGGATACAGAATGACCGACCGCTGAAGAGCCATTTCCACACTCGGGGCTTCTTAGCTCCTAATGAGTACCAGAGTGGACAGTGCACACCACAGGTGTCTCAGGTGCCAATCCATCCAGCCCTTGTTGCTCCTGCTCAGTGTCTAGCCTGCGGCCAGGCACAGCCTGCTGCACCTAGAGGCACAGCTTTGTGTTTACCTTGAGGGCCTTCTGCGCAGATTCACTGGACCCTATCGCAATCAGGTTGGGTCCAGCCATGCTGCAGAAGCTCTTCAGATGCAAAGAATCGGCCACAGGCACTGTGGAGACTGCGTAGTCCTATGTGGACAGACAGACAGAAAGACAAGTGGGCTGTTACTGTGGAGTAATTGCCAAGACTGATTATCAATTGTCAGAACCTCGCTTGCTCTTCTGAAGGCGGTCTACCCCAGGGGTGGGGTCGGGAGACAGGGGGTTGACTCACAGGCGTTGGTATTGCCAGTTAAACGAAGACTGCTTGGAAGAAGAAAGCAGTTTCTTTCCAGAGTTTAACCCTGCCACCAACTTTGCTAGTTCCTTGGCCTGTGGGGCAGGTTACTCTGGGAGGGTTGTTTGAATCCCTTGTGGTCACTGTGGGGTCAGCCAGAGCCTCACATTCTTATAGGGATAGGAGATTCTGGGAGAGGGAGGGGTGCCCGTGTGTCTGTGTGCATGTGTGATGTGTGTGTGTGTGTGTGTGTGTGTGTATGTGTGAATATGCATGCATCTGTATCCTTTACCAAACAGGCTGATGAACCCTTCTTCCTAGGAGCAGTAAGGGCCCTTGAGGTAAGGGTGTGCGTATTGTATCATTGTATCTTTCCCCAAGCAGGCTGGTGAACCCAACATCAGTAAATGACCTTGATGGAAAGCACATGAAATACTTTGCACAGTCCCCAGTACACAGCAATCACCCAGTAGAGGAGATCGCACATTATAATCTGAAAAATCACACTTCATATCGGACATATCTGCACTCCAGGTTTTATTTTCTAAAAGTGATTTTGTCAGGGGCATGAGCTAGTGTCTGTATGATTACACCTTAGGAAAAGCCAGGAGGTGAACACACTAACTTTCTTGTTCCTGAGAGAGCTCAATGGATCCTAATTTTTGAGAAATTTGAATTTAATAGACTCTAAAACATCTAGCAAATGTACAAATACTAAGAATAATTTTTTAAAGCGGGTGAAATATAAACACAATTACTCATGACATATTGACTCAATGGGGCTATGAATATTTATTAAGCAATTACTCTGAGACAGGCATAAACGATCCTTCACCTACCTTAAAAGTATCAGCCAAGATTTCAGCGCCTCGCTGGTTTGTCCTTTTGGAAAGGCCCACAAAAAATTCTCTGCCTGTAAGAGAGGTGATGGAACATAATGAGTTGGTGACCCCTAGGTGTACTCCATTTATCCACCTATAATACTCCATTTATCCACCTAAAATAATGACCTCCAAGCATCACACAGTTCTCTTCTCCATTGGAAGAGTTCCACCAAAGAGACAACTGTTCTTCCAAAAACCGATTAAACAACTGACCTTAAATAAACCTTTCAAATTCAGGGATAGAAATCAGCATGGAAGTTTTTAGGAGTTGGGAGAAGGGGTAAATGGGTAGTGGTTGCTGAATGGGGATGGAGTTTCAACTCGGGAAGACAAAAAATGTCTGGTGATGTATGGTGGTGGCTGTCCAGATATATGAGGGGACTCACTGCTTCCCCACTGTCTCTTAAAGTGGCCATAAATATACAACACAACCTCTATACCTACGGCTCAAGAAACATCTCAGAAGAGGGGCTGAAACACTGTAAGAGCCAGAGGAATAGGAAGCTTGTTGGGAGATAGTGTTTTCTAGACTTGACAGGGATGCTACGCTCAAGAAATCTCAACAAAATGGTTCTAGGGAATCCAGTGTCCTCTAATGGTCTCCACAGGCACCAGGCCTGCATGTGGTACACAGCATGCATGCAAACAAAACACCCATACACATGAAATGGTAATAATTAAGTAATTCTGGGAGGTTTGGGGGGAGGGAAAGAATATGATCAAAATATATTGTACAAAAAATCTAAAAAACCCACAAAATGTAAAAAGTAATTAAATAATTCCTACCGAATTCACTTACAGGAGGTTTCCTCAGGTCAACAATCCCACGATCCGGGTTTGGCTGATGGCTCCCTAACAGCATTTAGCACTTACGTGACTCCTTTACTCTTTGTATTATCAGTGAATTGATGTCTCTAAAAGACAGTTACGTTTTCTCTTTTTCCAGAGGGGTCCATATGCTCATTGCTTCACACAAGGCATGTGACCAATGACCACAAATATTTCAGTGAGGTGGGACTAGAATGAGCAAGGGGGTTCAGTGGCAATGGCCTAATTCCTCCATTATGTTTCCCCACTAAGCTTCCACAGTGGTTTGAGTCTCTACTGATGCCTGGGCACAGATCCACTTTTTTTTAATATTTATTTATTATGTATACAATATTATGTCTGTGTGTATATCTGCAGGCCAGAAGAGGGCACCAGACCTCATTACAGATGGTTGTGAGCCACCATGTGGTTGCTGGGAATTGAACTCAGGACCTTTGGAAGAGCAGGCAATGCTCTTAAGCACTGAGCCATCTCTCCAGCCCCAGATCCACTTTTTAAATTAGAGATCTGCATTTACATTGAGAATTCTAAGAAGAAAAAACTGATCTACTTGAAATACAATCCATAAAGGAAATATAAGCTAAATGCTTTCAATTCTACAGCTACCGTAGATCTGGTAATCTCCAAACCTATAAGAATTGCCACATTAAAAATAAACCCATTATGATCAATGATTAAATCATAACAGAAATTCAGAAAACATTTGGAACCCAAAGGCATTAGAAATATTTGTATTAACTAGAGAGTCTCACTGGATGTGGTAGAGCAAGTCTGTAATTCTAGTACTGGGGAGGTGGAGGAGAAGGACTGGGGATTCAAGATCATCATCAACTATACAGTGAATCTGAAGCGAGCTTGGGCTACATGAGACATTGTCTTAAACAAACAAACAAAACCCAGAAAACAGAGAAGGAAAAAAGATTTAATTAAAGTAATATTTGAAGGGAAATCCACACATTAGAGAAGTGTACATTTCAAAATCAGTAAGATAAAATGCAAATTCATTATGTAGGGGGAAAAGGAGAGAGTATAAATAAAGGCATTTAAAAGAAAGAAACAAAGAGATAATAGAAACACAAGAGAAAGGGTTCACAAAAGCAAATATTTAGTCCTTTGAAAAGAAGAATAAAATCAACAAAGTTCAGGGGGGGAGGGGAACAGGGAGGCAGGTGCAAGCACAGCGAAGGGGAAGGGAGTGTAGTTATGATGGCTGTGAACTTTGGAGACATAAAGGCAAAGGAGAGAAAATCAGAAAATGGGACTCACCAGTATGGACCCAGGAAAGCCTAAATAATCATATAATCATTAAAGTAACTGGATCCGGCTAGAGTTTCCCCTCTAATAAAGTGCCAGGAGCTGTTTATGCATTTGCCTCATCAAGGCAAAGGGCTATGCAATATAAATTGTATTGATTCCAGGGAACAGAAACATATGAAGCATCCCCCAATACAATATTTTGGGGGTAATATAACAGTTCTACCAAAATCAGATGAGAAAAACAGGACAGAAAGAGTATAGGTCATGGAAACAAAAGCTTTAAATATATTAGCAAACTAAACCCAACACTGTGTGAGGAAGTGAAGAATGATGGGTTGACCCTATCCCTGATATGCATGACTGCTCAAGTATCAGAGGTTGAGATGGAAAAGGAAAATCCTCAAATCATCATACTGAAGCAGGAGAGACCAAGTGTTGGCCTCACAGAACAGTCCTTATCCCTGAGCGCAGAAGACAGCAGCCACACTGCACAGCACTGTAAGATGAGGAAGCATTTGGTGGCGTTCCTCTCCACAGAACACTGCTACACACAGAAAACCCTACGTTTGCATCTCTCAGCTTCCGCCAAAAGTAGGAAAATCACACACGAGTTCATATCATGGATGCTGCAGCAATAGGAACTTACAAGAAGAGCAACATTAAGTACACTATAACTTAGAAATACATATACTGAGACAAACTGCAAAGAAAGATCAGGAAATGATCTTCAGACAGTAAAGAGAATGGCTTCCTAGGGCTGGACGAGGGGACCACATGGGGTTTCTGTGGTCCTGGCAGGATTCTGTTTTATAAGCCACGGGTGGCCATGCTAGCACTTATTTTAATTTTATTATTGGTCTTTAAACAGTACACACATTCATAACTCGGTTATATGAAATCTGTATTTCACAAAATAAATAAATAAAGGGGAAAATTGATGTTATCTATTCAAGGGAACGAGTTGGAAACAACTTTTTGCCAGTAGCTGCTTTCGTGACTGACAGATTTCCCAGCAGGAAGCGGGATTGGAAAGTAGCTCTCCTTCTGTCCATTTCCTGATAAATTATTAATGAAGCGTTGACTCATGGAAAGACGGGGCGCAGAGAGCATGCAGAAAGCGCTACCGGATCTGTTAGTTACCATGCTCTGCCTAATGGAGGGGCAAACTTGCATATATTGGAAATGTAACTGCTGCTTCAGGAATTTTACACTTAAAAACAGGAAAAATGGTACATTTTATGTTTTATAAAAGAAGAGATGGAAGGAGGGTCGGCGGGGGAGACAATGGGGTGCAAGTGTGGCGATCAGAGGGTAAGCTTGGGAGCTGCTGGTCTTTGAACTAACCACCCTGCATAAAGCGGGGTCCCTTGTTCACCATGTGCAAGCCAGGCCCGCCAGCACCCAGGCTTCTGGGGATTCTCCCTTCTACATTTCTCATCTAGCTGTAGACACACTGGGACTACAGAGGTGGGGTACTGGTTTTGACTTTATGTGGGTTCTCACCCTGAGTGGTTAGATCAATAATAATACTAACATTTATATTTCATTGAGTTATGCTGGCACAAAGCCAAATCAATTTGCATAGAAATCTATTTGAAGTCATCTTGCCATCTGGAAAGAAATTACTTGTAAATGATGTTAATTTTGAATTAAGGATTTTGAAGTACAAACCCGGTATATAGTTACACAATGGAAATACTATGCAACATATAAACTCAATTATAGAAAACACGATACATATCAATAATATCCCTATAAAGAATAACCAATTATGCACATGAATGTTCTGGTAAAAAGGTCCTGCATTGCAAGGAAGCCTGAGATGTATCTATAAATTACAGTGATTATCTCCAAATGGAATCATTCTTTCATCTTCACCGTGACTTTCTGGACTTCTTTAGACCCTTGCGTTTATCATTCATTAATTTGATGACTAAAGAAACAAGCAAGTCGGAGTCAGGTGTTAGGATAGAAAATCAACATGCGTATACCTGTGAATAAGACATCACCACCATCTAAGGTTGCATTCTCGTCTTTCATCTCCACAATGTTGAGCTGAAGTTTCTCCAGCGCTTCTTTCATCATGTCAACCTGTTGAAAAGAAAACAATACACGTTAATACTGACCACTTCCTAATGTGAAAAGCCAGCTCTCCACAACTCAGCACCGAATCACATACCCAGACTTATGCACGCACGTGCGCATACACACACACACACACACACACACACACACACACACACACACACACACACACACACACTCACACACACACACTCACACACACACACTCACACACACACACTCACACACGTACTCAATCTTGTGGATATAGGAAGTGTATATTGTATAGATATATAGTAGAGAGCAGGACCAGACATGATCATTCCTAAGAGGAGAAATTATTTGCTAGAAAGCACTTGTTTAAAGAGTTGCGGGTGGTGGCCTATGCCTGCGATCCTAGCATGTCAGAGGCCAACTCAGGAACATTGCTGTGAGTTCAAGGCCAGCCTGCTCTATAGAAGAATACAGTGTCTCAAAAACAAAACAATTCTGTTCAGTTTCCTTCTAGTGTAAGGTCGAATAATACTATAGTCTCTTCTTGCCTAAGAAGGTTAGCTAGTTAGGGCATTGTTGGGGGCTGACCGTTAGGATGCTGATAAGCCAAGAAGGCAGGAGGCCTACCCAGTTTTCTTGTCCTTGCAAGAAAGTACAAGAAGCCTAAGTTAGATGGTCAAAATCATACACACTGAGAGCAGTAATGGAAGGAACAGTGATGACCAATAACTTGACATTTCAGTTCAGAGGAAGGACAGCCACTGGCTCTAAAATGCCATTTAGCCAAAGCTTCTCAGTAAATATAAGCGGTCCTGTTGCTAAAATTTATATTTATGTGTTTTAAAAAACTTAGTTTCCTAGAGATTATTAACGAATACAATAGCTGTTGTCCAACCAAAGACTATTGGGAAAAGAAGGCCAGGGACTGACTCCTCGGTTTAGGGTTTATATGTCACAGAGTTGCTCTAGGCCACATCAGGAAACATTACTATGGAGGTTTACTCTATTTTTAAAATTATTCTGAGATAGCATTCACTAGGTAACTCAGGTTGGACCTGAACTCATGACCCTCACACTTCTGTCTCTGAATACTGGGATACAGGTGTGTGCCCTCAGAGGCTTACAAGTAAATTCATATCCTCCAGTAGCTTGGTAAAAGCAATTTCAATATTTCTGAAGTTTTCTGCAACCTTTAAAATGGCAAGCATCCATTAAGAAGACATGAACAGGGCTAAGTGAGAAGCAAGAGCTCACATCGCACTGGGCAGTCATTCCAAACTTCAGAGTACACAGGGCAGGCTGTCAGTGAATCACTACAGACGTTGCTTCTAAACGAATAAAAACATGGAAATACTTTGACAATGCTGACATTCATGCATTCAAAACCCCTGAAGAGGGTAGAAAGCAAAGTAAACACATCATCTCATCCTTGTCCTGGAACTCAGGCTAACTTTCCACAGCAGAGTGACTCAGAACAATAAAAATTATTTCCATGGACAAAATGGCCTTTCTACAGTAAATACTTCAGTGACTTCTACCAGGAAGGCAAATTGTCATATCATACAAACAGGAGCAAAGCAACATTTACCATGACTCGGAAGACGTGGAACCCGGATGCTCACAGGTTATGCTCCCTGATGTCAGCTTTAGTGGCTGTGGAAAGTTCACTGAGTGTAACCAGAGAGGGCATGAGAACTGGGCCCTGGTTTCCCTGTTTCTATTGCCGACACTGACACTTCTAGAACTTCATGTTTCAGTAACTGGGAATTCAGCAGCAACACGGATTCCACTCAGAAAAGCCTATCTGTAATTACGGCGCATTTCCACTTGGAACTTTATTCAAACTCGTAAGAGTTAAGGGACAGAAAAAAGGACGGTACTGTCACAGCACACTGGTCTCCGAAAACTTCCTGCCACCTTGTGAATCCTCTGTTGTTCAAAATTGAAGTTTTATTTTCTCCTGGTTTTGAAAAGCAATCAGTCAGGATCATGTAATAAGCACATTTTTTTTCTTTGAAAACTCTGAGTTTATGTGTAGAGTTAAGAAGCTGTTGAACACTTATGGTAAGATAATTCTAAAGGGAGAATGACTTTAGAGAATGAACCGTGAAACCAGGTATACTGACATCACAATAAACCTGGACTGTGGCAAAGGAAGTACCTGTTAAAAAATAATCAGTTCTGTTTTGACTCCAGTCACTGGGATAGACATTGATATCCACATCATAATGTGGACAGCACTAAATTACTTTCAGAGACAACTGTATGAGCAAGAGTTTAAGAAAATTTAAATATGACGCAGATAGTTTTGAGAGGTGCAGGGCTGTGCAGCATCAAGCTGGGGATGCTATCCCCGGGGAGGTTTCTAACAAAACAGAAACCAGAGCCCTGCAGGCTGTCCATTGAGAACTGAATTCTCCTGGCACAGATTTCCAGGGAAGCACACACCGTCTCCTACAGTGGGTCCGGCACTGCCCCCCCCACCCCCCAGCCTGGAGCAAGCCAGTTATTCGGACCATTAGAACATTAAGTGTAATGACAGAAGGAAAACTTCTATAGTAATATAGCCAATCATGAACCTTAAAAAAAAAAACTGCTTGGTGCCTGGTGACACAGACCTGGCAAATGTTGATTTGATTTATGTTCAGGAGGGGAAAAAGAAAAAGCAACGAACACTCCACCTCAGACACTAACTCTGTAGTGGAACTCCAAGTTACTCAGAGAAGCCAGCAGAACAAATGGTGCAGATTCCACAGGCTGAAATGAATAGGCTCTCCTAGCACACGAAATCAGAAATTAAAAAGGAAGCTCACCAGTTGAAGAGAGGGAGGAGGGAATATATGAGCAAGGGAGGTCAAGATCATGAAGGGGAACTCTACAGAGACAGCTGAACCAAGCTGGTAGGAACCCTAGACTGACAGCCGTGGAGCCTCCAACAGACATGTGGGAGACAGTGGTGAAGCTTGGACTGTCTGAGGGGCCCCAAGGAGCAGGATCCATCCTTGGTGCATGAGTTAGCTCATCGGAGCCCATTCCCTATGATGGGATGCTATGTTCAGCCTCAATGCAGTGGGGGAGGGACTTGGTCCTGCCTCGACTTAATGTGTCAGGTTTTGTTGACTCCCCGTGGGAACCCTTACCTTTTGAGAGGAGTGGATAGGATGTGGCCTGGGGGGAGTTGAGGGGGTGTGAGAGGAGGGGTGGGAGAATTGTGGTTGGAATGTAAAGTGAAATCAAAATGAATAAAAGAAAAAATAGAGAAACCTTAGCTTATGATCCAACTCTACTCTAAAGACTGACAAGAACTTTTTTTTAAAGTTTACTTTATGTATTATGGATACAGTATTCCATTTGCATGTATGCCTGCATGCCAGAAGATGGTTTCAGCTCACATTATAGATGGTTGTCAGCCACCATAGGATTGCTGGGAGTTGAACTCAGGACCTCTTAACCTCTGAGCCATCTTTCCAGTCCCCCTGACAAAGGTTTTGAGTCACTAAGCACCTCTCTGCTTGGGCTAGTGCGCATTCTGAGTCTCCAGTCCCCCTGACAAAGGTTTTGAGTCACTAAGCCACCTCTCTGCTTGGGCTAGTGCGCATTCTGAGTCTCTGCTCGTCTCTAAAGTGGGTTTTCATTCATGCTACCACCAACTTCTTGAGCTCCCCCGACCGCTACTCAGGTAAAGCTCCTGCCACACAGAACTGTAATCGAATGCACAATAGATATCAGGGATGACTTTTGTTATCTCAGTGAAATACCAGCCGTGTGCACATGGCGACAGACACTTGAGCTGCGAATCTGACCCATGAGCAGAAAAGGCTGTTGCTTTTCCTAAATTCAGACAAGTTTCCATGTTTTACAACTGTGAGACAGACTCCATCTGGTTCCCACAAAATAAAAGAGCAATCTTTCCCACAAAGCCAACAGAGAAAGAGAGAGAGAGGGAAAGAGAGAGAGAGGGAAAGAGAGAGAGCCCTACAACGAGGGCACGTTCATGTTAAAACCTTGCAGATTTTATTTCCTCCCAGCTCCAGGAAGCTGTGTGATGAGGCCAAGATAACCTGTAGTAGGTACCACACCAAGAGGGAGGTGGGTCTATCTCATAGGATGCCCCACAGGACTCAAAGAGGCATCAAAGGCTGGACGCCTTGTCTCTTGTCAATCCTAGCACTCTAGAGGCAGAGCCAAGGTTATGAGACAGGAGGATTGTGTGTTTGATGTCAGTGTAAGCTACCTGTGAAGTTCTAGCCCTGCCAGGGTTACACAGAGAGATTCCTCCTGACACTGACTAAAACCAAACAAACCAACTGTCAACCAAAAGAGACTCGATGCATCAAAACAAACCACAAAACACCAACAAAAACAACCCAATGCAACAAAAATCCTCCCAGTCTCCTCCCTGTCGCTGTGCTGAGACATCGGCACAAAGGCAGCCTAAGGGAGAAAGGGCTAATGCTGCCTCACAGTTGAGGTTACAGCTTACCATGGAGGGGAAGGCACAGCAGTGGGACACAGATGATGCTGGTGCTATTAATGTCCTACTTTTATACAGCCATGGATCCAGACCCAGGGAATGGAGATGTCTTCCCACTTCAGCTAACCTAGTCAGCATAATCCCACAAATCACCCCCCCACACACATACACTGCCCCCAACTTGCCACCTACACGTGTAGGAAAGTGAACACTGCCCATCCCATAA
>PVIU01028914.1:0-18291 GCA_004026605.1 Ondatra zibethicus
GGGAGGGAGGGAGGGAGGGAAAGAGAGAAAGAAAAAGAAAATATCTCAAATGCCTGTACCTCACCCAAAGAATCTTTTTTTCTCAAACAGGGTTTGGGGTTTCAAACAAAAAGTTCCCTGCTTTTCTGAGAGGTTTTTCTTCCTCTCCTCAAGGAGTTTTCTGTCCTGAAAATCAGACCATTTAATTTCTATCTGCTGCGACACCAAAATAAATACAAGATGAATTAAAGATTAAAATATAATGGACTAGAGTTTAAAGTGCATGAACTATCCTGTTACTGTTATATAATCTCGGTGCTGTTAGTCTTAGAAGCATAGCATCAAGCTCAGAAAACCCAAAGAAAAATGATCTGGTAACTCTACATTTATACATTCTGTCAAAAATACCACAAATAAAACTTAAAACTAAAAGACAAGCTTGGAAAAAGTATTCATAGTGTTATTATGAACAAATACTCTCCTCAACATATAATCAACTCATAAAAAATCAATCATAAAAGGTAAATATCCCAATAGAAAAATAAGCAACGGCTATGAATAAGTAGTTATAAAAGAAAAAATGCATGTGAGATAGAAAAGCCATCCTCTCCAGCAGTCACAAGTGAAAATTAAAGGAACTATAAAGCATCGTTTTCTGTATATGATTATCAAATATATTTAAATAGCCCACGAGAATGTCAGAATCAAGCACCCTCATACCTTGTTGGTGGTAATAAATGCTGTTTTTGGAAGACAGTATCAATAAGAAAAGTAAAAGCCTCTGAAATGTATATGCTGAATGAAACAATTAGCATGAGATCATAGGGGATCAGTAACAATATGCACAAGGATATTCTCTTCTGAGCATACATAATTTCAAAAATATGTAAAATTTTCAGTTGCAATGAATCAATATGCACATTGTTGGAAACTATATGACTAAATGATAAGAAATTATATAAGATGAACTGTCAAAAAACCACAACTAAGGGCTGAAGATGTAGTCCAATTAGCAGGATGCTTACTTGCCTAGCATGCATGAAGTACGGGGCCATGAATTCCATCCCCAGCACTTCATAAAACTGAACACCATGTGGAAGATCGGAAGTTCAAGGTCATCCTCACCTAGATAGCAATTTCCAAGTGAATCTGGACTACGGGAGACTATCTCAAAACCAAACAACAACAACAACAAAATCAACAATCAGTTTCAGGACAGCTCTTTTCAGACACTTGCTTAAAACTCTTTAGTTCCTTTCCATTATTCTTAAATAGAGATTTTAAGTAAAAACCTGTATCATTTGTCTGGGTCTGGCCTGATACTCAGTCTTACCCTTTCCCACATTCCTCTTTTCTTGTCACCTTCTCTTTCTTTAAGGTCTCAGAAAAAGTTTCAGCAAGCACATTCTGAAAAAAAAAAAAAAACAGAGAACAAATATTTTAGGGCTTTCAATAGGGCCATATGGTCTTTGGGGGAAGAGCTCTGCACTGCAATTTCTCAGCTCTGCAATTCGAGCACCAAAGCAACCAGAGATCATCAGTAAAGGAATCGGCAGATAAAATGTCCTTTACAAAACCTAGAAATGCTCCGGTCACAGTCTGTTACCCCTGTCCTCAATCATCTCATAGTCCCTTCAGTAATATACTGTCACTTCCGCTTAGAGAAATCTTTCCTCCCCACCCTCCTTTTCCCAACCACGCCTTCCAAGGTTAACCCAAACACTTCTTAATCATCTTTAATACTGCAATCCAAAGGGTGGAGAGAGTTAAAGGAAAGCCACACCTCCCCTAGGCACGGGGCAGATGCTATGCACTGTTAGCGCGGTGAAAGTCACTATTAGCTTTTATGGTGAGATCTTTATGTTTACGGTGCAAGCACCCTTCCGAAAGCTCACTCTCTTGGACATGAGCAAAAACACTAGGGAAATGGAAATTTAACTGCCTAATGAACAGCTGTTGGATTTTCCCTTTGCTGCCCGGGCAGCCTTAGCCAGCTGGACCACCATTATGCCAGCATCAGACCTCTGAAACACTCCAGGGATGTTCTGGGGAAACTCTAAGATGATCACAGCTGATTTCCCCCAGCTCCTAGAGACAATCTCAGCCAAGGCTGTTTGAAGCTATTCGGAGCATTTCTTTGTTCTACTGCAAGGCTAAATAAATTTCGGATGACTGAGCAACATTTTCCCCCTCGGTCAGAGTGAGAGCACTGTCCCTGGTGATCTGGAAGAGGGACTATTGTGACTAATACTAAGTGACAAGGCTGGGGTTTGGTCCAAAACGCAAGTCTCCAGGGCTGTGATTGAGGCTAAATGGCAAGATTGGGATTAGCCTGAATAAATGGCCAGTTGTGACTATGCAGGCATGATGCTTAGGTTGGCACAGTAAGTCAATGGGGTAGTTGGCAGGAAACACTCTCCAATGCTGCAACATCAGGCCCCATAGTGGCTTCTCTGGAGCACTTTGTTTTCTTTTTACTTTGAGTAGTGCAAACTGAGCTGGCAACATGGAAGACGCGGCAGCAGAGAATGGCGTAGGCAGCAGAACAGCGTAGGCATGAGAAGCAAGGTGGCCAGAGCGGAGCAGTTATCGGGCCACACTGTAAACGCAGCAAGGCAGCCAGCTGATTAACAGCTGAAGACAGTGCATATACAGTTCATTGCAGCCCAGGCACAAAGAGGACAGGGAGTTGAGGCTGAAGACATAAAGGCTGTGTGAAGAGAAACCAAAGGTTCAGACTACCGGAAGCATTTTAAAAAGATATCATCTTCAGAACCAAGGGTCCCAGGTCCCAGGTTTAGAACTCTGACACTGGCTCCTCACAGGGACCAAAGGTCACCACACCCAAGGTTTGCATGCAGAGTGTAACACTTGGAAGGCTGAGTTCCAGTATCCAAGGCCTGCAAAGAGACTGTAGCACTCGAGGGTGCCAGTTGTGATTGCTTCTGTCCACCTACTGCCACCACTGGCTGTGTCAAATACTAAAGGAAAGGACAGCTGCCTGCAGCCAGCACTTGAAGAGCTCCTCCTTGCTTCCCAGTGATTTCTAAGTAGAGTAAAAGAGTCTTCAGCCAGGATGATTAGTCAAAGTGCTTTGTCAGAAATGTATTCCTTACATCAAGTCCCAGACGGGTTCTTAAACATTCTTGTGGCAAAGCATATCTTTGCTTCACAGCATCTAAAACAATTTGGTACTGCATGTTTAACTTTGTGATAATGGAAAAATCCTCATTAGATTATAAGTTCCATGGAGACTGTTCTGTTTACTTCCAAAATTTACCCAGGGGACAATAAATCGTTGTTCGATGTATAGTTGATAAGTGAATAAATTATATACACCAAAAGTTATCTTTAATCAGCAAGGTTATGGGTGATTTGTTACTCATTTCCCCCCTTTGGCTTAAATGTGTTATGCTTTATGTGTTATATTCATATTTTTGCAGTGGAAGGGGAAACAAACTTTTAAAGCAGCATAAAATCTATAAATTTGTTGTCAGGAATCTCGAAGTCAGCTCAAGACACCCCAAAACCAAGTTCTCAGCACAAAGGAGATTTATTTCTCCCAGAGGGACAGAGGGCAAAAATAAGGGACAAAGACAGGAGAAAGATGAAGAGGGAGAATGGGAAGGGAACAAGGGAGGGGGGAAAGGGGTAAGAAAAAGAAGGGATGTTTGTCCTGAAGGACAAAGGACTGGCTTTGGATAGAGAGGAGACAAATGTGGCACATAGAAAAAGAGCAGTTTATGAAGGTACAAAGGTTTGAAACTCCATGTTAGAATGAGGGGGTCTAATTTTAACTGGGTATGTTAATTATGTGAGCCAAAGGGGGCTTTTGATGGCTGGGCTTCAATACTTTGATAGCTGGACCTTGGTAGTCAGCCTCAGGAGGAGGAATAGACCAAATAAGGGAATAGACCTATGAAGGTTAGCATTAGGAATGTAATCTAATGGTGCAATGGATTAGTAAAAATGCTGCGGATCCCCAGCGGCTGCAGTGGCAGAAATGCTGCAGGTCCCCAAGAGGTAGTAGTAGGCCATGTGGCAGCAGGCAGCAGGTCCCAAGAGCAGCCAGTCCTAGGCAGGGACTGGCACAATTCCCCGAATGGCTGCAGCAGGCCACGAGGAGAGGCAGACAGATAGGCATGCCATGAGACCATGCCGCACGTCTCTGAAGGCAGCTGGTCCCAGGCAGGGAAACACGCGGCAGCAGGTGAGAGACAGAGACATGGATAGGCACACCATGCAGAATGAGGCTGTATATTTATTTAGTGGGTTATGGAGGGGAAGGAAGAAGGGGATAAGAGCAGAGAGGCGGGGGGGGGGGGACAGAAGGGGGAAGGGGAGAAGTGGGGAGAGGCAGAGACGGAAAAAGAAGAGACTCAGGCTGCAAGCAGGAAGAAAGATTTGCCTGCCTCAGTGGGGGGGCAGGGGCGTGGCTTCTCTCTTAAAGAGACAAGACAGACCATTACAAATAGTTTTTAGCAAGGCAGAGAGAATGGGAGTGAAAGCCTGCCAGAGCCGTGTTGGCCATGCTCGAGTTGGCTAGAGTGCCTTCATTAGTAAATGTGAGCGATGACAGAGTAATAGGAACACTTGGAGTAAACACATAATCAGAAAGGGTGGGGTTGCTACTGAAAGGCTGTTTGGAAGTGGTTCCCAAATGAAATTTTCAAATTGATCACTGTGTGGAAACAGGTTAAGAGAGAAAGAAGGACACGGCAGGCAAAGGGAGGAAGTTTCAGAAACTTGGGGGGGGCGGGAGCTACAAGTGCTTCTATACTGTTCCATGAAATGCAAACGGTAAATCATGATGCCAAAAGAAAATCTTGGCAGGCCTCAAAACAGACCTTATAAACCAGGGTTTGTGATGTGTTTCCACTGCTCCCTTCCCTTCTCTTCTCTTTCTCACCTTGCTTTTTCAAAGTGTGAAATATGGAAAACAACCAAAAGTGCTCCTCATGAGCTTTCTAGGACATCTCTGATGGTTCACATTTCCAGTCAAATTTTGAGTGGTCTTGTTTAACTGGGCTCCACGAAGGCATGTGCTCCCAGCTGAGCGACACTCCAAATGGAGGTCCTTGCTACAGAGGACAAGCAGTAACTAAGATGTTCCTATTTTATAAAGAAGAAATGGTTAAGATGCTTTTCTTAGGAATTGTCTGTAAGCTCTCCTCAGCCCCTGCAATTTCAGCTCTTGCTCCATACCTATCAAAAAAGGGACTCCTCAGCTTGTGCCAACCATTTTGACCGAGTACTTATCTGCACAGCCACAAAACCAATATCATCAGTTAGGGAAAAAACAATTTCCTCTGGCAAGTAGAGACAGCCTAATTGCTTAATCTGACATATTATTAATGGTTCAAGCCAACCAAAAGCATAATGGATATTGATAACCAGTGGCAGGTTGGACATTTGACGCATACAGTATTGCTGGAAATTACTTACATCAAGGGTTGCAACTGACCGTTAGACTAAATTGCTCAATCTCCATGGGTTTCATTAAACAGTTCCATCAACTTGATAAAGTGGCAAGACAGAAAGTTAGTCCATTAACTATAGCTCTAAAAAATAAAAAAAAAGCTAACAGAGTGCAGGACATTTACAGTATTTATATTCTGTATCAATGTGAAAATATAAATCTCCTTAGTAAAATTGTACTTTGGGTGTTGGGGACAGTTAAATCCCCTCTCTGCTTAAATGGTCTGTGGAACTGGACCTAAAACTGAGCAATTGCCTAGAAATAAGTGTGACTTAGAGAGAGCTGATAGTGACATTGAGCTTGGTGCTTCTGGATGTTCAGGGTACGACTCATCACTCACTGGCCTTTTCTTGAGAAAAAGCTGAGAGCCTCATCCAAGGCAAGTCTCTTTTTTTTCATGTCCTTTCCCATTTACAGAGCTACTGGTCAAGGCTAACATGCAGACAGAAACGGCAATTTTCCCAGACTCCTTTGCTTGGGTGAAGTTCTTAGTCTCATTTGGGCTTTAAAATGGGAATCTGGGAATCACTTCTAAGAAACCACAGGGAAATTATGGCACACTGGGAATGCCAACCTACATCTTCCTCGCCCAGGCCTTAATAATACTCCTTCCATACAATCAGTAACAGAAGAGAGCCAAAACTTGAATATTAATTTGGACTCAAGACTGAAAATGAGAAGTTACTCTATGGGACATAGAGAATAATAAAGACTAAGAACCAAAACAGCAAGACTAGTAGCAACAAAAAGAAACCTTCAGAGCTTGAAGTATCAGAGCATTCCTATAATTCCAGTCTAGAGGGTGAGGCAGGAAGATCCGTAAATCAAGGGCAGCCTGATCTACATAGTGAGTTACAATGCAGCCTACATAGGAAAACATTGTCAATAAATAAATACATAAAGTAAGTAAACTTTTTTCTGGTATTGGGGAAGTCAAGGAGTTATTTCTCAGCATTGTCCTCGAAGCCAGGGATGGTTGCTATTGCCATAATACTACAGGTGAGAACCATTACAAACCTCAACCAAAACAGTGGGGAAAGCAGTACAGGTTTACAAGTGGATAT
The DNA here is from genome assembly GCA_004026605.1 of Ondatra zibethicus. NCBI lineage: Eukaryota > Metazoa > Chordata > Mammalia > Rodentia > Cricetidae > Ondatra > Ondatra zibethicus. The sequence continues at coordinate 6,523 of PVIU01028914.1, forward strand.
AAAGAAACAGAATCGATAGAGCTTAGGAAAGGGGCACAAGGTGAGAAATCTAGGATGGGAATGCCAACACACAATCCTTCAAATAAAATCAAATGGGTTACTAACTGTAAAGCACAGCATGGGTTCTTGCTGTGAACATTATTGTCTTCCAAATGAAACCGGAGGAAGAAGATCCCAGGATGTGACAGAAAAATTCTACATTTGACAAAAATATTCTTTAAGCATTTATTTATATTTTATGGGTATGAACATTTGCCTATATGTATGTATTCTGGGCCTCCCAGCGCCTGTGGAGGCCAGAAGAAAGTGCCAGGTCCTCTGGAAGTGACATTATTGGTGGTTGTGAGTCACCATGTGGGTACTAGTAAGTGAGCCTGCTTCCTCCACAAGAGCAGCGAGGGCTCATAACTGCCAAGTCAACCCTTCAGCCTGAATTTTGTGAGTTCTAGCTCTCCAAAACATACTCTTCCAGACACACACATGGAACTGGCTCTAGACAGGATGTTGCTGGCATAATCTCAGTAACTGGCATTCACCTACCACTGTACCTTAAACAAAGTGCTGTCATGTGTCTTTTCCTTTGATTCCCCTGAAGAACCCCAAAAAGGAAGGCACGGGTGAGGTGCAGGCTCATTAATACATGCTCCGTACTTTCTCCATTTCCAGATCACATTCTTTCGGAGCAAGAATCCTGTCTTTTTTTACTCTTAGCATGTCCCAAAGAGCCTACGACTCAGCAGGAAATTGAAGGTACCACCTGTATACAACAACAAGATTAAACTGAATCATGGGGTGGAAGCTGGCTCACTGAGTAAAGTGCTTGATAGGCAAGTTTGAGGACTTTAGTTCAGAGCCCCAGTACCTATGTAAAAAGTAGAGCACGGTGGCATGCACCTTTAGTCCCAACACTGGGGAACAGAGAGGAGGATCCCAGGAACTTGCTGAGCAGTTGGTCAAACTACTCCAGTGAGTTCCAGGTTCAGTCATAAATAAATAAACAGAAAAATAGAGGCAATTGAGGAAGCTTTCTTGATATCAACCTCTGGCCTCAACAGACAGCTGCTCATGTGTACACACATGCATTCAAACAAGCACACACACACACACACACACACACACATGCGCACGTGCTACTGACTCAAAAAACAAACCACCAGGAACTGAAGCCCAATTTTACCACTCTGTAATCTTGAGAAGCCAGTTCGCCTGAAAGTCTCAAAATACCCCATCTTTAAACTGGAAGCAATAACAGTACTTTGCTGATAGTGTCCAGAGAATCAAAAGAGCTAATACTGGATGCATTTGGCGCAGGATGTGCCCAGTGCCCAAGAAGGGAGAGCTATGCCTAATGTTATTTGAGTGTTTAAAGCACAATTAACAGAAAGAAACTTAAGAGTAAGGAAAGCAAGAATTAAGGTAAAAATTTGTAGAGATTTCTTTGTCCTCCAAAAAGATGATTAGAACAGTACGTGCACAAAATGAGGAATGCATAGACCCAGTTCCAGGAAAGGAACAAAGCACTCTGAAGGTGAAGAGGGAAAGGTATGAGGGGAAAATGTCCTAAAATAGATTCAGAAGACCATCACTTGGCCTGAAAACCTGAAAACTTTGAAGTCAACTCCTCTGAATATTGTTTTCCGACTTGAAAATGTGAGCTCTGTTACATTAGGATCAAAATACCCTAGCATGAGCTGCAAACATCTGGGCTCTTGCTATAAATTCCTGCCTGTGACCGAAGCATAATGAAGTTGGGACTTTCTGTGTGCATTTTTTAACCTGTGTAATAAAACGAGAGCTCTAGAAAAGGAAGAAGTGCAACTGTCCCTATTAGAGTCTATTTAAGTCTATTCGAAGCCAGAAACAGCAAGTACTTGCCAGTCAAAGCTAAATGTTTTCCCAGGCATCCCAGCTGAGCAGAGAGGAGAAGGCGTTCAGATTCAATCAAAAGGAAAACAAACATGTAAGAGGCCGATTGTCTCCTCCAAGCCCTGGGATACATACAGCCACCTTTCTGCGGTATTCGGAAGAGTGCCCCCAGCCCACCCACAGGGGTGGCAGCTAAGTTTGGCACATGAAGGACAGCAGCAAGGTAAATGTTCCTTCCCCTGGCTCAGTGGCAGTGCCTGCCAAGATGGAGTTATTGATCATTTGCATATTTTCACCTGGTGTCCTCCTGCCTAATAAAAGAACTTGTACCAAATATCAGAGATCCAAAGATGAACACAAACCTATTTCTGACCATAAAGGACCGGTATGTGGCTCTCGTTCTCTGGACATTCTAAGCACGAGTATGGTTAGATGCTGGAATTTAAAGGCAGAAAATGCTGAACCACGGCCTGACACAGGGAGGATTGAAAAACGTGAGAACTTCAATTTGAAATATCACTTACTGCTACACACACAGTACCAACCTGAGTTTGGGGAGGAGTTTGAGCATATGAACCATCCAAAACCAAAATTCTGATGTGAAGGGCTGTTGTGCCAATTCATAAAATACTTTGTTCAACAAGACACTGGCAACAAGATATCTTACTATGATTTATAAACATTGGAGGTTGCTTTTTCCAAATATTTTGTGGTGTCAAAACTTTTTCCTTAAACGAACATTACTAATTGGCTATACCACTCTCATGCATGAACTATAAATGATTCCGTACTAATATTTATCTTTTTGATTATTCTTTAAGCTTGTAGTATGGTAAGGTAGTATCCTATGCTCCTTATAAAAACCCCCAGACCACTGCAGGGCTATTAGGTATTAGAAACAATCCTTGAGAAACTTAAGTTCAAATCTTGCCCCTTCACATATGAAGTCTGTGACACTGATTCAGTTACATGATACCCCTGAGTCCCACGTGGCCCTCGGATAAGAGAGATGGTTTCATGAGTACTGGAAAGTGTTTCTAGAACTGAGAGGTGTGAATTTGAGATGTAAGAAACTACAAGAAACACATGGATTGCCCTTGGAGCATCCGTTTTATTCTATGGGGTAAAGGGTAAGGGACAAAATTATTTCTATATCAAAACAATCTCAGGAATAGTATAGACTAAAGGGGAAGTTTATCATAGTTTCTTAAAGATAAGGCATGGAATCTCAATACAAAATTCTGCGGATTTAAAGCGGCACACTGGGAAAGAACTGTTTCCTACCAAGTGATGTGGGATTCCCCTCTGTATGCTGTGAATAAGTTTTATAACCACTGGTTAATAAATAAGCTGCTTTGGCCTAGGGCAAGGCAGAATATAGCAAGGCGGGAAATCCAAGCAGAGACAGAGGAGGAAAGAAGGCAGAGTCAGGCTGACGCCATGTAGCCACCCAAGAAGCAAGAGGTAACAAACCACGAGCCTCATGGTAAAATATAAAATAACACAAATGGGTTAATTTAAGATATAAGAGCTAGTTAGGAATATGCCTGAGCTGTTGGCCAACAGTGTGGTAGTTAATATAGTTTTGTGTGATTATTCGGGTCTAAATGGCCCGGAAACAAAAAGCAGTCTCCGTTTACAACCAAGTGTTCATTAACCTGCACTATGGTTCCCATGTGCCTTCCCCTCAAATAAAACAATAAAAGCATACTGTTAATTAACCTTATAATTGAAAGTTTCTTGTTTGACAAATCATGGATAAACTGTAAGAAGTTGGGTATCTACCTGACTTTGAATGTGACCTGAATATTTTTGGTAATACAGGTAAATATGTTTTACCTTCATGGCCTGGTCCCTGCTCACCTCACCAGCATCATCTCTTCTACTTTGGCAAACCCTGAGGCTCAGTATTGAGAGAATTGTGTGTGCCTGCTGGGCGCAGTAGAGCACACCTCTAATGTGAGCATCTGATGAGATAAGGTGTGTTCAGGGTACTATGAGTATAAATTTATGCCAACATCTGGCAAGAGGATTGTGAGTTCAGTGGCAGCCTAGGCTGCATACTGAGACTATCTCAAAGAAGCAAAACAAAAGTTAGCAAAGAGAATAATAGTGTGCTGCCATCTTTTGACTGAGTGACCCCAGAACTCTAGATAAGAAATACTCCTTTTGTCCACAGGGATGTCCCCAGCTAGGTACTTGGGCAGCAGAGGAGAGGGTGCCTGAACTAGCCTTGTCCCATAGTCACACTGATGAATATCTTGATATCACCACCATAGAAATTTGGTCCCATGGATGGAGATAGAGACAGAGACCCACATCCACATCAGAGCAATGGACTGAGCTCCCAAGGTCCAGTTGAAGAGCAGAAGGTGGGAGAAGATGAGCAAGGAAGTCAGGACCGCGAGGGGCTGGTCCACCCACTGAGACAGTGTGCCTGATCTAATGGGAGCTCACCAAATCCAGCTGGACCAGGACTGAATGAGCATATGATCAAACTGGACTCTCTAAATGTGGCTGCCAATGAAGGCAGAATGAGAAGCCATCAACAATGACACTAAGACCTATCTCCTCTACATGTATTGGCTTTTTGGGACCCTAATCTATTTGGATGCACACCTTCCTAGGCTGGGATGGAGGGGGGAGGGCCTTGAACTTCCCACAGGGCACGGTACCCTGCCCCCTCTTAAGGAAGCAGGGAGAGGGAGGAGGGGTAGTGGGGGAGCGGGAGGGGACTGGGAGAAGGGGAGGAAGTGTAAATTTTTTAATGAAAAAAAATAAAATTAAATTAAAAAAAAGAAATACTCCTTTTCTGGTCCCAGTTTTCTTTGGTTATTAGAACTTGTGCTGAGATAACAAGAAAGGCCAAGGGGCAGGCATTTGGATATTGCTGTGCTTTTGAAATAATCTCTGAGAAAAAACAACAAGAAAGTCTACTTAGTCCAGAACTTTCAGTAGCCTGCAGCAAACTTCCTCAGCACCCAACTTCAACAGATGCTTAATGATCGGTCAGGCACCACAGAAATCTGAAGATCCATGTTAGATAAGATGCACCAAGAGAAGCTTGCTCTCTTGGTTTGCAGGGCAAAGACTTTAAAATGGCATGCCCTGGAGAAAGTTGGGGAAAGTCCCTGATGTAACTTACAAAGTATTTCAGGGGGAGGAGGGGATGGAAAGGGTAACAGATATGAGAGAGGAGAAAAGGGGTAATAAAAGGGAAGGAGAGAAGAGAGGAAAGGAGAGGGGAGGGGGATGGGAGGAGAGGAGAGAAAAGGAGAAAAGAGGAGAGGGGAGGGGAAGAGAGGGGCAAAAGGATTAGAAATGGAGTGAACTGAATAGCAACCTCTTCCCCGTAAAACAACATGTCCACTTTAAGCCTTACAATGTGGCTTTATTTAGAATAGGATAATTTTTAAAGACAATTTAGGTAAAGATCTCAAGATAAATCCTTCCTGGAGGCCCTGCAAGTTGGCTCAGCAATGGATGACCTTGCTGACAAGTCTAATGAGCTGAAGTTGATCCCTGAGAATGACATTGTGGAAGGTAAGAGCTGGCTTATTCCCAAAAGTTGTCCTCCATCCTCCACATGTACACCATGGTGCACACGCACACACAGTTAAAAAAAAAAAAAACTAAAAAAAAAATCTTTCTGGATTAGGATGGACTTTAAACCCAATGGCAAGCATCCTTATAAGAGAACAAAAAGAAGACAATACACAGAGAAGAGACACAGAGGACTGAAGCTCGATCAATAGAAACTCAGAGACAGAAATTGGAGTTCAATCTGAAGGTCAGAAAAGCAAAGCAGCCAGCCACTGGCTCTTACCTCTACCTCAGTCCAAAATGGTCATCCTAACTCCAAGAAACCTCAGAATGAGACTGTGTCTGAGAGCTGTCTCCTCCCATTTTATAATCCTTTCTAGGGCTGGGATTAAAGGTGTGCACCACTGGTGTGGGGTCCCTCTGTCTATGTGTTGCTTTTATTGGTTAATGAATAAAGAAACTGCCTTGGCCTGTTAACAGGGCAGAACTTAGGTAGGTGGGGAAAACTGGACTGAATGCTGGGAGAAGGAAGGTGGAGGGAGAGATGCCATGCAGTCGCCACCACAGGAGCAGGAGATAGACATGCTGAAACTTTGCTTGTAGGCCACGACCTCGTGATAATATACAGATTACTAGAAATGGGTTAAATTAAGATATAAGAGTTAGCCAATAAAAAGCTAGAACTAATGGGCTAAGCAGTGATTTTAATTAATAGTTTTTGTATGGTTATTTTGGTTCTGGGTGGCCGGGACAAACAAGTGGCTCCTTGCAACACACCACTGGGATGAAAGGCGTGCACTGCCCGGTTTCTATGGCAAACTAGTGTAGCTACTGGGATTAAAGGCGTGTGTTATCACTGCCTGGTCTGTAAGGCTGAACAGTGGGGCTGCTTGACTCTCTGATCTTCAGGCAAGCTTGTTTATTAAAATGCAACTGAGATGCCACTATAGAGAACAGCCTAATAAGGATGGAGGCAAACTAGAGCAGCCCTGAATCACCAAAAGCTAGAAGCAAGATCATATTCTCCAACCCTCTAGAGAAACAACACTGCTAAGACTTACATTTCGAACTTTGGCTCTCCAAAGTTGTTATAATTCTCTGGGTTTCAGGACACTCATGAATGGTATTTTGTTATGGCAGTCTTAAGAAGTAAACATACCCAGAGAAGGTCTCCCTGAGTGGTTTCATTTTAAACTGAACCTTGAATCATGTGAATCTGTCAGCCATGGGAAGACTGGATTGGATAGAATAGTCAGACGATGAACAGAACGTCTAAAGGTCCTGAGGTAGAGATACCTTGATGAGTTCACAGAACAGGAATAGCAGCAGGATACCTGAGGGTGGGGGGGACAAAGAAAGGTTTATGAGAAGGAAGATTGCCGAGCAGATGGGCCACAGTAATGAATTCAGCATTTGTTTTACATACGACGGAATGATTTAAGGTTTTCTACTGTAATTAGAGGAAAATCCTAACTCCTGACTGCACTAAAACAACAACCAAGATTTGCCTAACCCTAGTACTGTCCTTTACACCAACATTAGTCTACCCTTCCTCACTATTTTCAGTAAGTGAGGCTTTTTCCTTCCTGGGTCTTTATCCTCAGAGTCTTCTCCCCTGAAACGATCTCGCATACCTTTGACTTCCTGGCTCTTTCCAATCATTTTTGGGTGTCAGCTCACATATCTCCTTTATTTGTGCCTTGACTTAACATCCTATTTTTTATCGTTGTATATATTCATTATACAAAATAATGGGTTTCATTATGATATTTTCATGAATGTATCCATATGCTTTGATCATAGCCCCCATCTTGTCCCTTCCTTTCACTGCTCTGCCTCACAAATAGGCTACTTCATCTTCAGAATTGCTGGAGTATATAATAAAAGGGTGAAGGCTGGGAAGATGACTCAGCGGTGGTCAGTTCTTAGATCCCATGCTGGGTAGCTGGCAACTGTAACTCCAACTTCCGAAGATTGGATGGTTTCTTATAGATTCTGCAGGCATTTGCAACTACACATGCATGTTCCTTCACAAAACACACACACATAGAAATATCGTCTAAATAAATAAATGGGTAAGATGAGGGAGATAAGTGATGGAAAATTAAGCAGTTATGTTTGGAGAGAGGTACTGTGATGTGTTACATACAGATATGTGCCTGTGTACACACATATACAGAGGCCAAAGATCTTCTTCATTCGCTCTGTGCCTTATTGCCTTGGGATAGGACTTCTCACTCTTTTGGCTAGTGTGACAGAGCAAATGCACCGCACCAAATGTTGGTGTTACAGGAACATGCATTCATACACAGCATTTTACATAGGCGCTGGGGATTCTATCTCTGGTACCCATTGAGCCATCTCTCTATCTACCTGCTAAAAGTTACATCTTTTTTTGTTTGGTTGGTTCTTGAGACAGGGTTTCTCTCTGTAGCTCTGGAACCTGTCCTGGAACTTGCTTTGTAGAGCAGGCTGACCTTGAACTCACAAAGATCTGCCTACCTCTGCCTCTTGAGTGCTGGGATTAAAGGTGTGTGCCACTACCACTCGGCTGAGCTTACATCTTTTTAAAATATTACTTTCCCTACTAATTTACTGTGTCCCAATAACGTAAGATAAACAATTATTCACTCATCAATACATACTAATTACCCATTAGGAGGCAGGCATTGTTCAGGATCTCTCAGGAAACAAAATAGACAAAGCTTTTGTCCTCTTGGAGGCTTATCTAATATAACTCAGCTGTGGTGTGGTTGAGAAGTTAATGGAGGCCTGGGGGAAAGCATGAGGCAGTACAGGGAAACAAATCTAGGTGCATTTGTGATGGCATTTCACAGGAAGAGAAATTGATAAAACTCTGAATAGTAGGCGCTAGAAATCACTTTTTCCAGGACCGAGGAAGCAGATCTGTGGGAAAAAAAAAACCTGGAATGCCAGGGATGCCCAAGGCTCTGGGTTCAATCTGCAGCACTGTGAAAAGTGGGCATGCCTGTAATATCTCAGGAGGTGGAGGCAAGAGGAGCAGAAGTTCAAAGTTATCCTTAGCTACATAAGTGAGTTTGGGGACAACCTTGGATACATGAAATTTCATCTCAAAAAGAAGCCCTGGGTCGGAGAGACAGCTCAACAGTTAAGAGCACTTGCAGAAGACCTGGAGGCAGCTCCATACCTCCACTTCTAAAGGATCTGGTGCTCTGCAGTGCCCTCTTCTAGCCCCTGCTGATGCTAGCCATGCACATAATGCACTTATATATGTGGGAGAAAACATTCATACACAGAAAATAAAATAAATAAATCTTTAATTCCCACCACAGAAGTAAACATCCTAATGAAAGCCATTATTATATATAACTAATATATGCTGACAAAAATAAATAAAATCAAAAAGAAGAAAAATAAATCACTTCTTCCACTAAGTATTCTGAGTTTTCCCCAGTCTTGTCACAGTACTTCATGTTGGTCCTATTGGAACATACCCTGTACTGTATTAATTTGTCTTTTTCCTGTGTCTTCAAAACACCATACCAAAGCCCATGGTATGATGCATAGCAGAGAATAGGTACTCTATACATTTATTAGATAAATGTATTTATTATAGTCACCTCTCAGTATTCATGGAGCATTGATTTCAGGACTTCTTGAAAATATCCAAATAGGTTTTTATAGGTATGAAAGAAACTCCACAGGAGCAGGACTGATCTAGCAACCTAGGTCAGAGCAGGCCTGAGGCAGGGAACTCCACAGGAGCAGGAATGAGCCAGTGGACCTGAGATAGCAAACTCCACAGGAATAGGTACAGGGGAGCAACTGCTGAGTGAGTAGGCCAGAGCAAGAGACCTCTGTGGGTCCAGGTGTAAAGCAGGACATTCGAGGGAGTAGACCTGAGCCAGTACCCCTGTGGATCCAAGTGTGAGTCTGGGACCTACAAGGAACTAGGCTTGAGCCAGGACCTCTGCGGTTCTGGGTGTCAGTTTCGGACCTCTGAGGGAATAGGCAGGAAACAGAAACCTCTGCAGGTCCAGGCATGAGTCTGTGACCGCCAAGGAACTAGGCCTCCAAAGGATGCTCAATCAAGCCACAACGACATGTGCTCAACGATGTTCATAGCAGCGTTGTTTGTCATAGCCAGAACCTGGAAACAACCTAAACAACCTAAATGCCCCTTGACTGAAGAATAGAAAAGGAAAATGTGATACATTTATACAATAGAGTACTACACAGCAGAAAAAAATAATGACATCTTGAAATTTGCAGGCAAATGGATGGCGCTAGAAAACATCATTTTGAGGGAGGTAACCCAGACCCAGAAAGACAATTATCACATGGACTCACTCATAAGTGGTTTTAAAGCATAAATCAAAGAAATCGAGCCCACAAATCACAATCCCAGAGAACCTAGACAACAATGAGGACCCTAAGAGGGACATACATAGGTCTAATCTACATGGGAAGTAGAAAAAGACAAGATCTCCTGAGTAAATTGGGAGCATGGGGACCATGGGAGCGGGCAGGAGAGGAGGGGAGAGGAAGCAAAGGGAGCAGAGAAAAATGTAGAGCTCAATAAAAAATAATATAAAAAATTCAAATATTTTAATTCTAACCTCCCATACATAGAATGGTGTAATATTCATATATAACATTTGTATGTTTTCCCACAGACTTTAAATCATCATTATATTAATTAGACTACCTCATGCATTATAAAACTACATAAATAATTGTCATACTACATTGTATAAAAAATTATGAAAACAAAATGTCTATACAGGTTCAATACATATGCAATTGTTTTCCAAATATTATGATCCCAAGTTTGCTGGAATTTATGAATTTGGGATGTACAAAAAAGGAGGTACACTGGGCAGTAGTGGCACATGCCTTTAATCCCAGTACTTGGGAGGCAGAAGCTGGCAGATCTCTGAGTGCAAGGCTAGCCTGGTCTACAGAATAAGTTCCAGGACAATCAGTGCTGCACAGAGAAACCTTATCTTGAAATTAAAATTTTTTTAAATCAAACAAGGAGGATGGACTATGTTGCTGATAGTCATCATATTTATTACTGAGTAAATTTACCTATTATATAAACCAGGTTCCTTATCAGGATAGTATCTACCATCCTGTGGAAATTTCTTTGTTTTAATCTGCTGAAACTTCAATATGGTCTTGTATTGATGCATCATTTTCCTTTCTAGATTGACTTAAGATCTTCTATTTAAACCATAAAAACATTTGTGCAAATACTGGAAAATTACAATGACTCATTGTGACAGTTTAGCCTGATTAAATATTGCACAGTGTCATGAAAGTAAAAGTTGGAGATTATAAATACACTGCCAGAGGTATTAATAAGGAACCAAATATCTATTCTGCTTGCTATTACACTTTATCAGCAGCCAGAAGCATGGCATATCTTTAGATAATTGTCACCACAGTCATCTTACACAAGCAGAACTGAGAAAAATCCTAGAAATGAAACTTTTTATCATTTCATTTATTGTTATGGTGGGAGGGCAGTGTCCCTGTGTGTGTGGAGATGAGTTCTCCCCCTCCCTCCTCCACAGTGGCTTCCAGGGAATGAATTCAGATCATCAGGCTGTATGGAAAGCGCTTTCACACAATGAGCCATCTCACCAGCCTGGAATTAAGTTTTAATAGATCCAGAATTTACATTATCTAAAAATGGACAACCAAATTGAACGTGAAATAAATAAAAATGTCACATGCATCCACACACCAGCATCTAGAAAGAAGTGGCTGGTGCTGTCACTTTCAAAACCATCTTTCCACATCCCTAAAACACCTACTACTATAGAATTTCTCCAGTTACACAGTGACTGAAATGATGTGACTAGCTTCAGATCTTCAAGTCTGTTACAGGTTAATGTATACAGATGCCTGTGAGCTGCCTAGCACTTATTTATGAGTCAGCAGCCAGAAGAATATGCAAACATGATAGGCTGATTCCAGGAGTTTCCTGTCCTGAAAGGAGTCAGTTCAATTAGACAATACAGTGACTGTGGTTCCCCCTTCTTCTCTAGCTAAATCTTTCTTTCTTTTTTTTTCCATACATTGTTTTGTTTTATTTTTTCCATTCAAGAACATAATTAAAGAAATAAATTTTTTTTCCTTTCTTCCCCTTCTCCCAGTCCCCTCCCACTACCCCCCCACCCCTCCTCCCTCCCCCTTCTTCCTTGAAAGAGGGCATGGTGCCCTGCCCTGTTGGAAGTCCAAGGCCCACCCCCATCCCTCCTGGCAGGAAGTTAGGACCGTGAGGGGCTGGTCCACCTACTGAGATAGTGTGCCTGAACTAATGGGAGCACACCAATCCACCTGGACTGGGACTGAATGAGCATATGATCA